>VZRH01004320.1:224212-321074 GCA_013397555.1 Urocynchramus pylzowi
TAATCCTAACACCCCCCCCCCCCCCCCCCCATCATGTAATTTAAGATTTTGCTGTGTATTTTTAGCCTTGGAAGTCTGGGAAAGTTTGTTGCAGTCAAGTTTTGAAGTTTTAGTTAAAAAACTTGGCATTTTTAGAAGAGTTAACTTTTTCTAGAGCATTAAGTACGAGAAAAATCTGATTTTTGATGCAAAGGCACTGCTGTCTTACTTGCACGTGGGCTGTCTTCTGTAGAAGCTACACAAACACTGTCAAATGTGCTCTGACCACATGACACAAAGCTCCTGCTAACAAACAGATGCAGAGCTCAGTGCTGGAGCTACAGCCAGGTGCTGGGAAAGCTGGGATCAGCCATGGGCACAGGGTGCTTTGGCATGTGCTGGTCATTTTCCACATGTGTAGGGAATGCAGAGAGCTAATCCCATACACAGCCTGCCTCCTGCAGGCTCGGGATTTGGAACAAACCCTGTGGAGACGAGGACTGCAGGTGCCAGCTCTCCCTTGTCAAGTGACTGTATTTTTGTCCTCAGCGAGGCCAAAGGGAATGGAGGGAGCCAAAATTCCCTCTGAATGTCCTTCGGATATGGAAGGGGAAAATAAAAACAATGTGCTGGCAGAAGCTAAACAAAACATTTTTAATAGCAGGCCACGGAAGAAAAATTCATGAGCACTATACTCTCCATGGCAACATCTAGATTCTGTCACGTTTGCTGCCTCCACTCTCTCCTCCTTCCCTTTCTCCTCTCCCTCTCCTACCCTTGGGCTCCTGCTGTTCCTGCCTGAGCCCTGCCCACACAGCTGTCCACAGGACCTGGCATTTCCACCAAGGTGTCATCGGTGTCCCCTCCTGGCAGATCTGAATCTGTGGGATTCAGGCTGTTAATTCTAAGAGGGACCAAGTAAGCCTCCTGTTTCCTAAGCTGTCCACTGCTCCTGCTCTTCTTACCCCACAAATTGCTAAAACCACCTACCCACTCTGACCCCTCGCACTGTATCTGCAGGGGCAGACTTCAGCCTGTATGCGTACTGGAAAGGGGAAAAAAGCTTGCCCATAGCTGTTTAATTAAGCTTTATTCTAAAACCTGATCTTTTAAGAGGCTAGTCTAAAACATGCTTATTTCTAGGAAAAAAACCCCAAACCAGGTAATTGCAGTCAGTGCTGGCTTAGTTCTGGCTGAAATGAACTACAAGAGGGAGGACGCAGGGGGTGCCCCTGTCAGGCTGCACGTGGGGGATGTGCCTGAGCCCTGCTGGTGCTGCACGCTCTGTTGCAGCCACCTCGACGTTCTTCATATTCCACATTATCACAGAATCATCAAGGCTGGAAAAGACCTTTAAGGTCATCAAGTCCAACCATCCACTTGGCAAGAGAAACAAGCGCAGCAGGCACTAACCAGCGAGGAATTGCAGGGTCAGGGACAGCCTCCACCGCCTGCGCTAGGCCTCTGGCCCAGCCCACAGGAGCAGCCCCGCGGGTTCCTGCTCCCAAACGGCTCGGGGGGAGCAGGCCACGGACTGCCCAGATGGATGCCCAGCTCCAGGAGTGCAGCTGTAACCCTGTGGGCTCATTTTCATCTGTTTCTATGAATGGCAAGTGGCTTGGTGCCTTCCTTTGCTTGCTTAGAGTGCCTCTGAGGAAACTGAGGAGGAATTTGCCCCCTGGCAAAGGAGCAGAGCAGGCCACAGGGCCAGGTACTCAATGAAGGTCAGTTCCCTCAAGAGGACACCCTGCGGCCTCCACACCTCTGTTTTTGCTGCCAGCCAAAGAGGTTCACTGATTGCCCCCTGCCTGCAGCCACAGCTCTCTGAGGGAGCCATGGGAAGAAGAGGCATGGTGGAGACCCTGACAAGAGCCCTGCACTCACAAGCTGCAACAGCCACAGATGTACCTCAAATGTTTTCCTGAGCCGGCCTTTTCTGTTCAGAGAGCTGCAATAAGCTTGGAGAGAAAGCAGTCTTATCTCAGGGGGTTTAGGTGACACACCTGCACTGGCAGGTTCTCTCTCATGCAGCCCAAGCCCCAGTGAGATCCAGCCAGGAGGAGACTGGGGACACCGGTGAGGATTCACACTGGCCACAATGCTTCCAGGGCATTTTACATGGCAGCTGTTTCCTCAAGCAATGACACAAACAATTGTCTGCTTTAGGAAACTTCAACACATCATCACCCTGGGCATTAATGTTTTGCAAATCCATTTTATCACCTTGCTAAGAGTGTCCTTTCCACAGCCCAGCTCTGCCCATCTAAGCAGAGGGGGGAATGGTGCTGAGCATCAGCAGATAGTGCCTTATCCCTTCCTTAAAAGCAAGGTTTAGTGGTTTCCCTCATCATAACCCAAAGGGCTACAGCTGGCATTGGAATAATGCCAATGATGGGAGGCGTCCATTCCTGAAATGACTCTTTACAGTTCTAATTAGAGTATAAAAACATCCTTGGGGAGCCAAGGATGTCTTGACCAATAGATACAATATTCACTTTTATACCAAGGCAAGGAGTGCAGTCCTTATAACCATTCTTGCACAGCTTTTTCTGACTCACACGAGCAAGAGCCTGCACATCTCATGAATTTTCAGCACATCCACAACATCTGCCTCACATACCTGCCAGCACTGTTTAATGACAGCTAATAATCATTTTACAGAAGAAGATTCAAAGACATGCAGCAGACGTGTCCCCACACAGAGCGCTCCCCTGACACAATACACAGTACAGCTCATCCCCACAAAGCACACACTGTTAATTACATCTCCCTGTGATGATCCAACAGCCCTGCTCCCACAGACACCTCCAGTTGTGTTCCCATCTTTGCCTGTACTTGCCTCCAGCTTTGGGCTTCCTGCAGCTTCGCTCCAGCTCCTGAGTCGTGACGTGGCCCTGGTTTTCCTCTCTGGGAGCAGGAAAGGAGGCACCATAACACTGCCTTATTTACTCCCAGCACTACAGGGGAATGTCTTAAACAAGCTCCACACTTCCAGGAAGAGGAAGAAGTACTCCCCTCCCTGGCTCCTAGGCTTTTGTAGGCTAGGGATCATCATCATAGAATCACCATCATATCTCCACATGCGGCCCCTGATTCAGTAATTTGGGTTTCTGCTCTTCCTCCACCTGTACCAGCTCATCAGATGTGATTTCCTTGCAGCAGAGATGCTTCTGGGAAGTCTCAGGTACCTGGCAGTCAGAGGGAAGCCCACTAAGCTGTCTGCATGCTCAGGTTACTTGCACTTCCAACTGTGGTCATCAGTGTCCCATCTCCCTGTGGCTCCAACCAGGCTCCCACTTCTGATGTTCCTGGGAAGGTGCCATCACAGCTGGTCCTCCACATGAAACGTGCCAAGCTCTGTGTCTGACTAAAGCTCTTGCAGGAGTCCCAGGATAGGATTCTTGTAAAAACAGGAGAGGAAAAACTTCTCTCCTATAGCTTAAGGTATTCCATAACACATCCCCTTCTGCACTCAGATAACACAGAGGAGACTGTTCAGGACAGGCCATGGTCTTGACCTCATGCCTTTTTCCACCCTGGGTGAGTTACTCAAACAATAGGAAACCAGGGGATCTCTTTCCAGGATGTGAGGTTTTGCTCTAAAAGAAAAAAAAACCCCAAACTATCCCTCTCATACAATTTTGTATGTGTATACTGTGAGGCCAGGAACCAGCAGGTGATGCTCTTGGGAAGGCCATGGCTGCCAAGGTACCAGCAGACACCAGAGAGGGGACTTTATCCTGCATGACAATGGACCAGAGAGGAGAGAAAGGGCAAAATCCCCTCCTTTCCCCCTTCATTTAATTGTGTTGTTCTGCAGATAACACATCCCCTTCGTGTTCAACGGGTTAAACTACTGGAAACAAACATCTTTCTATATTTACTGGTGTAATCTAAAAATACCCCAATTGAGCTGACAGCCAAAGCAAGCAGAGGCTCCCAGGGGCTCTTTTTCTATCCCAGTACCATGTGGCTGCCCCAGCTGGCTGACACTGCCCCAAGTGAGGCGAGTCTGAAGAGCAAGATGGGTGTCACACCCCTTCACAGCCCCGCTGCACATGGTGCCTTCACCCTCTGCCTCCCAGCTGCTCCAGAAGAGCAATCCTCAGCTCCCACCCACCCCTGTGCCCAGACCCTGGTACTTGCTGCCTTCAGGTGCAGCAGGGGCTGTACAGTTCAGCCAGGTGATTGCATGGGGCTGAACAAACAGACTCATTAAAAACAGGACAGGACATCTTCATCACCTCTCCTGTGTCCCCAAAGAGGTTGTATTAATTCATGATTTAGAATTAATAATAATAATAGAATTAATACTAATTAATAATCCCAGATGTCATTGCAGTTTGGGTGTTTTCCACTGGGAATCTAGAAGAAATTATTGCTATAATTTACTTATGTTATGCTGGCATAACTGCATGGGTGTTCAGTTTATATCTGCTTGTGGAGTTACTGGTTTGTGTTTGCTGCTTGCTCTCACAACCTGAGACCTTTTTGGACTGCTGATTTATTTGGCCAACAGCTGGCATTCCAGGTTTAGGATTTCCAGGCTGTAGGGATTCAAGTGTCTGAATGCCTGGCCGGGGAGGGAAATGGTTCAGTGCCCCAGCTCTGAGACAGCCAGGTGGTAGCAGCAGATACAGCTTGCTTGCCTTCCTTCTCCTCCTCCTCCTTTCCACCTCTCTGTTTCCAGATGCAAATAATTCCATATCTGGCAGTGTGTAACCATGATGGCTTCTAAGGGGAAAACATCTACTTTGGCAAAAGCATTTAAGACTCTTACTCCTGCTTCACATTCTCAAGCATATGTGGAGTAGAGGGAAAATGCTTCCATCCTATGCCTGCTGGCATTGCTAAAATCTTGTATTTAAAAATGCCAGCAAGCTCCCAAAGACTGGCTCATCATAAGTAATAAAGAAAATGCACTGACACTGGAAAAATGAATTGGCTCCTGTGAGTAGGAAAGTGGTCTGAAGAGGAATCAGAAGTCAAGGTTCATGAGGTTTTAATCCCAGTTTCTGTATCTATCCCCAGACCAGAGGAGGACACTTAAATGCTTTGTTAGCTTTATTCCTTTCTGAGTGGGACTAGGCTTTAGCTTAGTCACTATGGTATTTAGGGCATTAATTGGCTAATTCAGCACCTTGCTCTAATGATGTAAATCTTAAAAGCTTCACTGGAAGGACTTGAAGCTGTAGTTTAAGAATTATTGCTGATTTTTGACCTTTCTTTGTAACACATCTTGGAAGAGTTAAAGAATAGGCAAGAGAGGAAGATTTTCATTTTAAAAAGAGACAGGCATTTCCATTTGGCAAGATTTTGCATCCTGATGGGAAAACATAAACACCCAGTCTCTGATCTTGCCTCTATCCATATTTAATCTCAGAGAGTGCTGTGGTGTAATTTTGAAGACAACACTTTCAGGAAGCAGGAGGGAAATATTCCAGGCTTCCTTCTGCTCTGATAAACTATAAAGTAAAAAAAAAAGAGGGGTGAAGCAGGGCAGAGATGTCACATAATCCCACACGGGGGACACAAGAGACGTGGAAGACAATGCCACAGAGCAAAAGACAGCTATGGGGAGACTTACACAACATCCTTTGGGATTATAATGACTTTCCCTTTCCTCTCTGCAGACCCTTTTTGGTTTTGTGGATAAGGGGATGAAACCCTGCCTGTGAAAGCTCGAGGAGGAAGCCCAGGGGTGTTTCTCATGCAGAAGATGCTGCCCTTGTCCCTGCCAGTGATGCTGTGCTATAGGGCTGTGTTCCCCCTGCCCCAGCAGCACTCTCTCCCTCCCCTCCATGCCTGCTCTGTGCCCAGCTCTGGCAGGTGCCACAGGGAGGGGGTGGGAATAAGAAATCAGATCCAGCCAGCGGCAGGAAGACGAGCAGGGTTTTAGGAGCTGGTGGAGTGTTAGGAAGATGCTGGAATTGAAGCTTGCAGAGGGTGGCAGGATTAAAAATAGGCTGTAGCCAGCCTTCCCCAGCATTTTGGCATCTCAGCTGCCTGTTATCCTTGTGACCCACTGAGGAAGAGGCAGCAAAGAAAGAGATTCTCTTTTCCACCTCCCCAGCAGTGCAGGAAAAAATGGTATTTTGCTTCTAACCAGATGGTTCTGCTCTCTTGGTAGGAAAAGATTTACTACAAGGGTGTAAACAGAGTGTTTTGTCCCTGTCTTCAGTCCAACCAAGGGACTCCCACCTTCCCCTGAGTTCAACAAGGCACTCATGTGCACTGAAAATGTGCTTATTCATTCACATCTTACAGGCTGTTTGCAGGCTTCCATTCTTTAAGAGGAAAAAGGACAGTTTTTGTAGAAACCATCATTTTAATTCAAGATATTGATGAAAGAAGGCATTTCACAGAACCGTGTTATCCAATACAATCAACATTGCACCTTGGTACTTACCTTAGCAATGCTGTATTTGTTTTAGAAAAACCTAAAGACAATTCATAATGCTAAGAGTGTTGAAATCCATACTTAGAAAAGGTGCCTCAACCTCCTGGCCAACAGCTCATATTTTAGAGGAGCCAGGAACTGCTTCTTCTGCTCCTTATCCGTAGTGTGTATTTCTTCATGTTGGTTGTGGGACAGACAAGGCTTCCCTGAGCTGTTTCAGCCAGCCATGAGCACAACATAGCAGCTAAAAGTAAAAAATCTGCCTTGTCCAAGAGTGTAAATTTAGGAAGAATAGTTGTGAAAGGCTGCTGAGATGTAGGTTTTTGGTTTTTTCCTCCAGCTTTAACTTTCATACATCACAAGATCCTTCATCTGAAACATTTTAGGAAGTTTGAAGTGTGGTCGCAAGATTTGTAAGTTGGTCTCAAGCAGAGCCAAGGGCTGCCACACCAGGTCCCCTGGCTCCAGCACTTTAAGAAGTTTAGCTACTTCTGCTTGGTTAAAACCAAGCTGCCCTCGGGTAGCAGCTTGTGACTGGGGAAAGCATTGTGCAAAAATGCAGTGCCACTCCTTATTTTTTTTTTTTGTGTGTCTGCTCCTTCTAGAGCAGTATTTGTGCATAGTAACAGACTGCCAGACCATTAGAGATTCCTAGAGCCAGTCCTGCCCTAACTTTGTGTCGGAATCCAAGACATCCCTCTCGGTGCCCTGAACCCTGGACAGGGGTCTGGGGAGCCCTGGCAGGAAGCCAAAAAGACTTGGGGCTTTGATCTCAGCCCATGGAACAAATTATGAAGCTTATATGAGGAATCACAAGTCACAAAAGTTTAGACAACACAGTAGCAGTAGTCATAGAGTCAAAGGAGAAAATTTGGGATTTGGTACGGGGAGGTTTAAAACCCTAAGATGGAGGGATAAGGGCATGCCCTATCCTTCTTCCTTCTTCTTCCTAACGTCCATCTTTTAGGTGATGCTGGCATTTTTACATTGGTTCAGAGTAGAAAGTCACTGTCTAACATAGGTGTTAGGGACTGGCACACAATTGTAAATATCTAATACGTAGTTCATAGCATAAAAGACAGCACCAGCCCCGTGGGGGGCAGTGCGCCTTGAACTGATCTGCTGGCCAGAGCTCGGCGGGTCAGACAGAAAATACTTTAGGTAAGAGACAATAAACATCACTGAGAACACGAGCAGAAGACTCCTGACTCTTTCTTGGACAGCTGGGTTGGGAAAAGTGGCTTCCACCAACATCTCGGGTCATCTCCAGCAGAGAAGATCCCGACAACTTTGGGTTCAGTTTTCCTTTTTAGAGCTGCTGTGTAGTAATTGTTTCTCCCCAAGAGAGAGTCACCAGGCAGAACAAAGGCATTCCCACAGATACACAGCACTCCCTTGCAGCGCACAAGTGGTTTCTGTTGGGTGGGGTGGGCTGGAAGGAGCCAAAACCCCAGGAGTGCTTTTCCCACCCTGTTCTCCAAGGACAGGAAGCGAGGTGCTGCGAGGGCAGTGATGTGGCAGGAGGTGCTGGTGTGGCTCTCACGGGGTGCTGTGCTGCTCTGTGTCCCCAGGAACGTTCGTGTCGGCGTTCACCGTGCTCTGCGGGGCGCGCACCGACCTCCCGGAGCGGCACATGTGCTGCGTCTTCTGGCTGAACATCGCCGCCGCCCTCATCCAGATCCTCACGGCCATCGTCATGGTGGGCTGGATCATGAGCATATTCTGGGGCATGGACATGGTCATTCTTGCAAGTAAGTACAGTGCACTCGCCCTCCTGACTTCTCCTCCCCGTGGCAATGGTACTGGGTCCCAGATAATGTCCCTGCAGGCCACTGGGTTGCAGGGTAGGGTGGAAGAGCCACAGGATGGGCTCTGCAAGTCCATGAGAAACACAGTGAGCAGAGAAATTGCTGGGAGGCAGTGGGAATGGGCCCTGTGACATATCTGGGAGAGTGTCCCATCCCACCACGTGGGTCAGGAACTTCCCTGGATGAAATGAAATGTGCAGGAAAGGGGAGCACTGTGAACTCTGCTGTCTGGAGCCCCTTCTGCCCTGGTCACATCCATTTGAACAAGAAAGCCTTTTGTCCTTTGCAACTCTGGCTGCAAATCTGTGGTTAGTGAGATCTTCTTGCTAGGCTGGTTCTGCTCCCAGGGCCAGCTGTCCCCAGAAAATCCCTGGGGACTCTCCTGGACCCTTCCCTTCCTCCCCAGGATACATTTACTCGTTGTTTTGGAGTATTTTTTTCATGTTTCAGACCAAGTTCTTAGGCTGAGCCAGAAGTGTTTTGCTGCTCCTAGAACAACGTCCCATACACCCTTTGAGTTGACTAAAGCATTAGTTTAAGGAAAGAAGAATCCTTTTTTAAATGTTCATCATTTAAGTCTCCAGTTAGTAGATATTACCACCCCAGAACACAGGCTCTGTAACTTCATCTGGCAGAGGCTTTTACTGGGGTAAAACTTGTGTCACATCTCCTGTATCCCAGTGCAGAGGATGGAGGTGACAGCCTCATCTCACCTCCAAAGCCAGAAGAAACACAGCTTAGGGTGCTGGTGGCATCTGCAAGACCCCACTCCCTTTCCAGAGGCCAGTGGGCAAGCCCTCCAACCAAACAGGTCTGAGACCTATCAGGCTGAGAGGACAGGCAGTTCCCAAAGCAAGCCCTTCTCCCAGAGACCATCTTACCAGCAGCTTTTGCCTTTTGGTTTGAAGAGGCTCCACTTTGTCATCACTGCTGATGACATCTGTGGCTGCATGACAGAGGGGGAGAGAGGATCTCAGGAAGTTGCCAGAAACCACCCAAAGATGAAATGGATGAAATTGAAAAAAATAAAAAGCAGGAAACCAATGCACATTTTCAGCTGCTAAACCCAGGGGTTAAAGCCTCTCACCAAACCACCTACTAATTTCTGAGCCAGCTTCAGTTAAGGCAGTCCCCATGCAGAGCAAATGATGGATATTAAAAACCTGAACATGTGCAAAGCAAAAGCTTTCCTCAGGATGAAGGCAGTACTGCTCTTTGCTTTACCCTGGATGAAGGCAGTACTGCTCTTTGCTTTACCCTGAAAACCACCTACCACATTTCCTTCCAGGTGTACCTGCAGAGCTGGTTATTTCTGAGGCTAAATTGTGAATTGCTGTACACGTGTGATGCGTCTTCAAGGATCTGCCAGATTTATGTGTAGTGCCATAAGTGCACTTTCATAACCATAAACTCTTCTGCTCTTCCTCTGTGGGGCAGCCCCTTGTGCAGGTCACTGTCTGGCAGGACCCCACTCTGCAGGTGTGGGGAGAGCCAGGAAAGCATCTGTCCCCACAAAGAACCACCACTGAAACTGTGACTTGCTTTGCTCCAAAGCCCTGCTCTCCAGCTAAGAGGGGTTGATGCTTAGGAGGGCCTTACTGGGAGGATCTTCTTCAGTTTCACTGTTGGGGAAGACCATACAGCTTAGAAGTATCTCCAAAACACTCTTTCCCACATCTGGCTGGATTCCAGCAGTTTGGGAGGCAGAGGATGGATGAGCAGCAGGTGGTGGGAATGCTCAGGTCAAGAGGTCCCCAAGCACAGCAGTAGTATTTCATCCCTCCAGAGGCAGTAGAGAATGGCAAGAGGAGTCAATGTGTCTTATGTTTCACCAGCAGCATCTGACAAGCTGCAGCCCTTGGCAGTTCTTTGCCATCTCATTAAATAGCTGCTTTTAAGTTTACTTGCCATGCAGAGAAAGTAGTGGCTGAATGCAGCAGCTCTTGGTTGATGGAGAAGAAAAGAAAAGAAAAAACTTAACACAAAGAACAAAGTGATTGGTTGCTCTTACCTGGATCAAACAGCCCTGTCAGACCCAAAGAGGTCGGTTCTTGTTATCATATTAAAAAAAAAAAAACCAAAAAAAAAACCCCAAAACAAAACCAAAAAACTTAAGAAGGAAACCATGTTTCTAATGCAAGAAATAAGACATTTCATTTAAGAGCACTGCCAGTTCACTTTGGTTGGGTTTTGTTTGTGTACAAACCATTGGATGCACTGAACAGGAACCGTACACCACTGTAACTTGCATCTGGGTGCAGATGGGAAATAGTTAAAAAAGTGTGAAACTACTGCCCACCTCTAGTCCCCTTGCCTTGAAATGTTTGATCCCGTGTGTCCCTGTGAGGGTGCCAGGCTATTTGGATGGGCTAGAGGCAGGACACAGCAGGTCCGGTCTGAGCTGGTGAGGACTAGCAGTGAGGAGGAGGGTGGGAAGCAGCTGAGGGTCAGGAATTCCGCTCAGGCTTTCCCTAAGGGATAATCACCTTGCTCCCTGGATCTGTTAGCTGGTAGAGAGTTGGGAGGGAGTTAGAACCACAGAATCATAAAATCACTGAGGTTGGAAAAAACCTTCAAAATCATTGAGTCCAAGTTTTAAACCATCACCATTGTGTTCACCACTGAACCATGTTCCCCAAGTGCCACATCCACATGCCTCTTTCCAGCTTTTCATCTTCTAGTGCTATTTCCCAGGCATGGAAAGGGGGAGTCTGGTCTGAGGATAATGGCATACTGTCCTTAATGAGGGAAAAAGGAGAAGAATTACAGGTCAATCAGGTATGCTTCAGTTCCTGGAAGAAGTAATCAAGTAAGTGACTCGCATGCATTTAGAAAATAAAAAACACCCCCACAAAGTCGCCATGGGTCTGTCCAGAGCGAGCTGTGTCAGACTGGCTTGATTCCCTTCCATGGCAGAGGAATTAATTTCGTGTGAGGTGGCAGCAGTCAGCCATCCCTCCTCACCTTCAGATGCTGACCCTGTCTCACACAGCGCTCTTACCAGCAAGCCAGGGGGACGTGGCCTGTGTGAAAATGGGCTTGAGAACTTTCCTCTAAATGGATTTTCCTGACCTGGGAAGAGATAAAGAGAGGTGTGCTGAAAGGTCCCTCCTGAATGCAGCTCTGCTCAGTATTTTCCTTTGTGGCTTGAGGATGGGCTGGAGAAGAGGCTCCCCAGCTGCACAGCAGCGCTGGCTGCGAGCGCAGCGGGCACAGCGAGGGCAGTGCCCGGATCCATGCAACCAGAGAAATGGTCTGGAAACAGAAAGTGCTACTCTGTAGGGACAAGCCCAGGACTCTACAGAAGGACTAATCAACTGCATAAATACACACTAAGGAACAACTTGTTTTTCAGGGAAGGATGTGGTGGCTGCAGTGAGTCACAAGCAGCACAGGGGGAACATTGCTGCAGAGGGAATGAACACCACACAGATGGGTGGGAGCAGAGCTTGTAGGGCTTTTGCTGATCCTGTCACCTTTTGCATGCATAAAGCTGTGGTGAGGCTTGTGGCCAGCTTTGGAGGCTGTACTTCAAGTGGAAAACCTGGAGAGAGTCCAGAGAACCATAAGACAGTAGGCATGTTGATGATGAAGGTGTTCAGCAGGCTAGTAAATGTGAGAGGGCAGCAATTCAGCCCAAGACAGGCTTGAATAACACCAGGAAGGACCTGTGTGGAAATTAGAGGATGTTTTTCCTCCAGTAAGGTCTAAATGCTGCAGAGGTGGCATGGCAGGATCTGCTCTCTCTGTCTGTGGAAGACTCCAAGAGGGGATAGACCCATGTCTGTCAGGGACAAGGTGGGACATAGCAAGAGGCTGACTGACCTGGGGGTCCTGTCCGACCCTCATCTCTTCTAGGGTGCCCTTTAGCAGGATAATATCCCAGAAGGAAGATAAATTGAATGCAGTTTTGCTGTCACACTTAATTACTTTTGGCAGCACCACAGCACAGGGTATTTTCTCTGCTAATTTAAATGAACTGCCAGCTGGCCCTGCTGGACACTAGAGATATCTTCTTTAAGCAGCCAGATGGCTTTGGGAACTGTCCCCTGCTGTACCTGCTGTCTGAAGGCAAAGGTAGAATTGGGGAGCACTTAATTCTTCTGCCAAGAATTGGCTGGGCAGCGCTGCTGCAGTGTGCTCTCCTGGAACCCCTCACCAGCTCTGCGGGGACGATGCACAGAGCTCAGGCAAACCACAGCTAAGGAGCTGGCCAAAGGCAACTGGAAAACAACCCTCCTAAGGCTTGCCAGGCAAATCTCCCTTGGCTACAGGCACACCTTGTCCCCAGCCCCACTGTGCAGAATGAACACAGCAGAATGGCCTTTCCAGGAAGTCCCTGCTGGCTCAGAGCCCGGTATAAAAGGTTGTGTGCCATTTCTTGACAGAAACGCCAGAGAAACAACATAGTAATGTCACACTGACGTGGCAGGGGACACAAGTCAGGGACTGTTTGTCCAGGTATTGCTTTGCCTCTGCTGAATGCAGCCAAGAAGTCAAGCCTGGTTTCTGAAGGAAGCCCTCCCTCAGCTCTTGGACTCTGAGTGGACGATGTGCTTGGCTGCACCATCGCTCTCGGGTTCACTGGATGGAGACTTCAGCCGACTCTGGGGGCTGATTGCCAGCCAGTAGTGAGAACTCACCTGTAATCATGCCATCCTCATCACCCCTTTGCTAATTACTCTGTTCAGACCCTGCCAGAAGCAGCAGCAGATGATTGCACAGTTGCTGTATGCCATGCTCCAAGGGAAAACACCACTGAGCCTCTCTGCTCTGCAGGGCCCCTGCTGGGACAGGTAACACTGCTGTCCTGGGAAGGAAAAAGGAGCAGGAGGCCCAAACCAACCAGTAACCCTTCATGAGATGAAGAAAATTCCAAGGACAAATTGAGTGCTTTAAAAAAAATCTAAAAAGAGCTGTCCCCCAAACTAGGCCTGACGAAAGTAGTTAAAATACCCTTTTTTGCAGTTTCCTACCAAATGCAGCAGTGGGGCAAGTTCTTAAAACATTGTAGGAATGTTAAACAGGATGGGTGTTTGCAGCACCCAGACAGGCTGAGGCATGCTGTGGTTGTGAGTTACCTGTGGGCACAAGCAAACTGAGCAGGGAAGCTGCCAAAAACTCTTCAGGTGTAGTTTTCCCAGCTCTGAAACTGTGAATGGTATGCCATGAGCCCTTTGGTACACTGTGATGTCTTGTTTGATGCCTTCCTTCAGTGGCTCCCCTTCAGTCAAACCCACGAAATGCCAATGGCACAGAGGAGAGAGTTTCTGGGAGCATTGCTCAGAGGTGTTAGCCCATCCAGCCTGTCCGGCTTGGGGCTGGAAAAGTAGATGAGGATTCCCCTGTCGTCTTTAAACAAGATCCCAAATGAAATGATCCACTTCAAATACAAGGGATTTTAAGAAATGTTTAGCCCTGGTGTGAATGTCTGATGGCAGAGCAGCTGTTCTCTGTTTACTCTGCAGCCTCAGTTTGTTCATTCTCTTCTGGTTCTCCATGTGTTTCAGATATATCGTCTACAGTTACATTTCTCCCTCTCTCTTTCTTTCATGTTCCTTTGCCTCCTTTTGTTCACCACCAAAGTCTCACAAGGTAAGTTTGTTTCTGTTCTTCCTCCTCCTCACACTCTGAGGCAGTTTCCCATGGAGAGCTGCGAGCATCGGTCGGGGCAGGACATCTGGAATTCACTCTGGCCAGCGCTGCTCACTCCCAGCCCAAGTCCAGCCACGTGCCTTCACATGTGTGTGTCCGACTGTCTCTGTGTCTGTCCTGTGGCTGCACAGCCCCAGGGATGCTGAAAATCTTCACATGGCATTGAAATGCCTCTGGGGATGCCCCAAGGGCACCCTTGGAGCAGAGCAGGAATCTGTTTCAGTGTGGAGAGCATCCTGAACCCACCCTCTGCATGAACCCAGTCCCAGAAGGAAGCCTGTGCATACCCTGGGTTCTTTGTGCCTCAATCTTACATGCAATGGTTTACAGGAGAAGTGCAATTTCAAGCAAAATTGATTAAAGCAGTGATTTTGTGTACAGGTCCACTTAATCCTGAACCCAGAGCTGTCTGTTCTACAGAACTGCACCTCACTTTTATTGTAGGCATATTAATGTAAAGCTGCCTCACACAGAACAGCTATTCCTATGCAAGAAATGCAATAACTATTTTCACATATAAACTATTTGATAAGTTAAGTCTGAAGTATTGTGATAAACAAGTTTAGCATAGGACAGGTCATTTTTTGGCTTGTGGTCATGTAAAGAGACAGGCTTGGCCACTGTAACTTCCTTCCAGCCAGTTTCAACACTGATAACCAGACTGAAAGGATTTCTCAATCTTAATTTTCTTACCTCTCAATAAAAGGCATGGCCATACAAGTAAGTTACTCTTACTTTAGCTAAGGATTTAAGGCAGGCCCCACCTTTCTGGTCCATAGGGTTCTTTGTTTGTTTTTTTAACTCTGCTCCCTAAACAAATTAAACCCATGCCATCGACAAGCCCAAATTACAAGTTTCCAGCCAGCTCACCTTGCCTTCAGAGATGACTCACACTTAAAACATAAATGCATGTGAAATCATCATTTTGCCCCCTAGAAAAAGCTGTTTGAAAGAGATGAGAGTCTTTCTGTTCAGCTGCACACAATAGGCAGAAATTCAGTTAAGTGTCATTATTCTGTCCCTTGTGCTTGTTTAACAGCAGGAGGTCCAGGCTGCCAAACCTGGGCGAATGTGTGGCTTTTTTCCAAAGTACAGCAAAGTTCATTTGCTGGAGTCAATTCTTAGTTCAGCAAAAAGTCCCTTAAAGATAGGAGTTCTGGCACCTGCTGGTATTTCATATTCAGTTTTTGTAAGGGACTTACAAAAGCCTAACATAAAGGTTAGAAAGAAATATTACAAAGCATAAATGGAAAAGTGTTTGAAAAGTTAAGCATTTTTCTGAGATATGAAATTTCAGACTTCTTTGAAATTCAAAATATAAAAATGACAGGCTACTTATATTACTTAAGCTAAGGAAAAAAAACCCCTCCAGATTTAAAGAAGTTTTTTGAGTTGAAAGATCTTCACTGTGGCAGGCACTGCAAGTAAGGACAGTTTGCCTCTTTAATAAGATTTTTTGCATTGATACAGTCAGAATAACAAGGTTCTCTTGAAAGGCAAGTGGGGAAAGCTTCTGGCGCAGTCATTGCAACCTCTTAGGAAAGCATTAAAAAATCCAGTATTTTTCTCATCATCCTGTAATAGCAGAGGAGCTGCAGGTGCTCTCCTATTGCCCTTCCCTGCCCTAGCCCCACTGGGGGATGAAGCTGTCCCCTGTGGGATTTACAGCCTGCCCTCCACTGCTGTGTGCAGGACACTAAATAATCTGGGACCCCAGGAGCCCAAGGAGCTGTGACAAACAGCAGATCAGGCTGCTTGAGCCCTTGCAACATCTATGTGGCTGCAACACAGTGGGGACCCCAAGGGCTTTGCTGTCTTGGTTGGGAAGTGCATCAAACCTCATGGCCACAGGAAGAGGAAAGGGCGTGAAGGAACAGGGATCCGGGCAGTTTCCTTGTTCTTGCTGCTGAAAAGATGGGTTTCCTCCAGGCCCACTGGATGGCTGCTGTGCCCTAACAAAAGCACCTGTAATTCTGCTGGGCTGGAGCAAAGCAAGTGCAGAACCAGGCAGTGAGAATATCATTAGAGGCATCCCAAGGTCCGTGTTTGACACTTCAGCCTGTGATTCAAAGCATTCCCCTTCTCCTCCAAGAGGTGTTTGCTCACCTGTGCAAACTGCAGCGCAAATTGGTTGCTGCTGAGGAGCGCTGTCAGCAAAAGCCAGCTGGGGAACACGAAAATGGATAGAGGAAACCAACATCCTCCTACCTGGCAGTGCTTTGGGAGGACGAGGTTCAAACTCAAGTAGATCCCAAGGAGAGATGCGTGTCAGATGCACGACCTACCAGGGCAGCGCTTGGGACCAGCCGTGTCTCTGCAGCAGGGCACAAGGGCATCCATTTCCCCTGCACCGCAGGAAAACACACTCCATAAAAACTTCAGGTTAATGGGAATTGGTGATCACTGGTACCTGCTCTTACAATCTCTTCAAGCAGAGGTGCTGGTGGCAGGTGGGTGCCAGAGCAGCAGGACTGGCTGCCAGCATCCACGTGGCTGTGCCCAGGAAGGAGGCAGCACCAGGCAGCTGTTGGCTAAAGCAGGGCAGGGGGCTGCCCTGGGCAGCCTGGCCACGAGGGGGAATGTGGCAGGGCCCCTGTTTTCCCACGTGTTTTTTGCCACTCCTGGTAAAATAGACTGGTGGCTTGCTTGAGCCTCACCGAGGATCCTCATTTGGAATGAACTCTAATCATGTTCCCTTCCCCTCCCTCCTCACAGGCTACAAGGAACAGGGGATCCCACAGCAGCTGTAGTGGCTGGGACAAGTATGGTCAGAGAAACACGGCGAGAGATTTCCTTTGGCAGCCGTGGGCCACGGACCTTTTCATTACCCTTTGTCTCTCTTCTTGTCCCTTTGTTTTGTCTCCCTGTGTCTGCCCGGTTCACGTGCCCGTGCAGCGGAGCGGAGATGCAGAGCAGCCGGCGCAGACTTGCACTGAACCCCCAGCAGCGGAGATGAGGCAAGCACGGCTTGGCTTGGACTGGTCCCGGCCAGCACGCGGTGCGCGGCCGACGAGGAGGACGAGGGTGCCAGGACGAGGAAACACCCTTGGCGAAGGTGGCACCTGGGCAGGCAGCTGAACCAAGGAAGAGGGAGATCCTGCCTTCCCTCTGCTCCCAGGGGAGGTCGCTGAAGACGTTCTGCCTCCTTTTTGTGCTCGCTGTTAAAGGACGCTGGCTGTGAACATCAAATGCCAAGGAGCTATTCATAGATATATGTACAGGATGTAAAAGCAAACCAGTGGTACTTTCTTCCCACCCTGAGATTCCATCCGTGACTGCTTTGGAGCAGTGGAGGGTCCAACCCAGCCCTCTCTGCTGCCTGTGTATATATGATGTCCACTGAAGCTCTGTCCCCACAGATGTCTTGAGAAACGTGCTTGCTGTAAGTTGTATTGTACCGCTGAAGTGACCAGGGCCATCCCCTGCTTCCACCCGCTGCCACCGTGCAAAGACCAGAGCTCCCACCAGCCCAGGGGACACTTTTCCTAGCACAGTACTGGTGTCCTGCAGCACCTCTCCTCTAGGGCAGCAAGTAGAGCCTCATGCTGCCAAAAGCCTCTCATATAAAACAATACCGGGGGAGCCAAAGAATGAGACTTTTCCTCCCCCTCAAAGGGACTTGCTGGCAGTGTCTCCACACTTTGGAAATGGATCCCCTTAGAGCACGATGAGTGCTCCTGGCTGAAGCAGCATCCCAGCTCTGCTTCCCCAGGTAAGTATCCAAAACTCCAAGATCACCACCTGGTACTAGAAGGTGCCTGGGAGCTGTTGTGGTTGGAAGGCCCGTGGCCACACGGGGTGGGGCTGTGATTTCGTGGTTTAAACACCATGTGCAGAGTTGCAGTAGCTGCAGGTGGAGTGGTCCCTCTGACCACAGCAGGGCGACAGGAGCTCGGCTTGGTGTCAGCACCTGGATGCTTTTCCTCTCTAAAAAGATGGCAGGAGGAGCCCTGCTGAAAGAGGGCAAAGCCAGGCTGCTCACATGCAGGGAGGGCCCTTCCAGACAGAGGAGTTTAACACAAACCCTCTGCCAAAACTGGGAGCCACCCAAGCGTGGCAGAGCTGAGACCCACTCCCAGCCCATTGCTCCTGCCAGGAGGCAGATGGTGAAAGCAATGGCAGCAAACTCCACTGCCCTGCAAGTGTCCAGCTTCTCCTGCTATGATGGTCTGCTTTTAACAAAGGTTTTTATTTTTCATGCAGAACAGGTCCTGTCAGCTAAAATATCTCCTGTTGTAAAGAGAGCTGGGGTGCCAAAAAGCAGCAAGTGCCCTGGGCTGCCCACCTAGGGTGGAGGAGAGCCCTGTGCCGGGCAGGGCACCTGTCAGTGATCCCACAGAGAGCTGCTGGGGTAGGAAGCTCCTTTGGTGTTTTGGTGCAAACCTCTGGCTTAGCCTCCCCACAGCCCCTGCTGTTCTCCTGATGCCTGGACACTGTCTGGATTTAATGCAACACCCCTCTTCCCAGAAAGTTTCCTCCCTGCCCAATGCCTGCACTGTGCTGTGAGCCCACAGCCTGTGGAAAGCAGGCATCAGTGCCTCTTTGCTCTCCCAGCTCAGGAGGTCCTTCTTCAGGGCTGAGGACAAAGCAGCATCCACAGTCCCAACTAACTTGTGGTGGGACAGGACCCCTCCAAACTATGCCCATTTATCCAATGCAGGCATCAGAAGGGATGACAGATTTTTTTCACTTCACTCTTTCATGGCTGGGCATTATAAAAAGCTTTGGGCTGCCTGAACAGGAGAAAGGGGCAGAGAGTTAGGAGTCTTGGGAGCACCAGCTTTCATTGTGAAGATGCTGATTCAAGCATTTCCTTTGATCTCAGCAGTATTAATTGGAAAAAAAAAAATATATATATATAAACAAGGAGGCAAATTTGTAACACAAACAATTAATTGTACATTTTACCAAGCCAGACTTGAGGCAGGGCAGTGTATTTGTACAGCTTGCAGTATACAGAAGGAAAAAAGGACAGGTCTCCTAAGCAAACCCATGGCAGAAGCATAGGAATAATTCAGGCTGCATTTGTCTTGCCTCACATCCTAAACTGTTGCTTGTACTGCCATGCTGGACAGACAGAAACAGGAATTTAGTCACTACCCTGTATCTAAACAGGGATGCTGAGCTCCACTTCCTGGGTTACTGCACAGAAAGTGAAGATGACGACATGGTGCAGACAGGAAGACTTTGCATTTGTCATTTTAGAGAAAAAGAGCTGAAAACCCATCAGTTTTTAGAGCAACACAAGCCACACAACACAGGCAACAGAGAAGCAAAGATTTCCTTGGAAGACAAGTACCAGTTGGTGCCTCTCGTTAGCCCAGGGCTGGAAGTGCTCCAGAGGAAAAGCAGCACAGTTCTCCTGCCAGAATGCCAGGCTGCAGCAGGCCACAGTTACCTTGCTTTGCCAGGGAGAGGTGTGGAGGAGAGCAGCAGATGGAGAAAACCAATCAAGCAGGTCAGTGGTGGAAAACCCTGCAGCCATCTGGGATCTGCATTAAAGCCAGGGGATGAGCTCCTCAAGAGTACCATTGCCACAGCGATGGCCAAAAGGATTTCTGCTCACAACATTCAACAATTTCAAGTGTCTTTGCCATTTCTACCAAAGGGACTGGTTCAGGGAGTGGCCTGTGCCATGCATCCACAGCTCTGTGGCTTGCTGGGCTGTACAGGTGTTAGAGAACTGAGCTTCAGCATTTCCTGTGAGACAAACCATCTCTGCTCCACCATTTCCCACCCGGGAAAATAAGGGGTAAATAGGATCCTAACCAGCAGCAAACAGGGAATCTGTAGCACATCTGGAAAACACCTTCACAAGCTGCTGCTGTCATCAGTGAGAACTCTTTTGTTGAGGTCTATAACTGGCCCTGAAGCCACCCAAAGCACTTGCCTGCTCAGCTGCAGCATGTGCCATGACAAAGAGCAATGGGTATCCCTCACCTCTGCCAAAGCAGAATGGCTGGGTCAAGTGCAAACACCAAACACTGCCTAAGCATCAAGTTAGTCGTGCTGTGGTGTCAGGATGGGTGTGCAGGAGCCCCTGCAGACATGGATAACAGGCCATGGAGCCAGGCAAAACCTTTGAAATAGGAGCAGCAACTGTGGCTTAAGAACAACTTCTGGTGCCTGTGAAGTTGGGTTCACTTTTAGAAGGTGGATTAACATGTGTAGCAGACAGGCAGCACAAGAAGCCTCAGGCTGGGGAGGAATAAACAAGCTGATTTTTTTCACTGGGCCTAAACTGCCAAAAGCCACATCTCCTGTGGCATCAGATGTCAGATCAGCAGCAGATGCCCCATCCCAGAGACCCAGCACCTGCACAAAAGGTCCCCTGGGAACAAAAAGGGACAGAATAAGCTCCTCATCAGCATCACCAGGGTTTTGCTGACCTTTTGGGCCACATTTGGTGCTGTCTGTCTCTGTGCTCTAGTGAGGATGGGAGAATTGGATTGGCTGGGAAAGGATCAAATGGAAATGCTGCCCTCCCTGGGATGGTTGCAGGTCTCTGAGAGCATCACTTTGGTTAGGTCTGGGTGCTGTCTGCATTTATTGTATGAGGGAGTCAGAGCACTGCACAGACAAGGTGTGGGATTTATAATTTACTTTCAGGTTTTGCTCTGTAAAATTTTTTCTTATCTTTCACCTTCTTATTGAATTGGTGAAGCCAAGAAAACACTCAATGCACCACTTCAGAGGCTCTGAAATCTGTCAAATGACACCCAGGACAAAAAGCCTTATTTTTGCCTATTGTGGTGATTTGCTTAATTGATTTTAATTAGAAGCAGACAGTTTCCCACTCTCAGCTTTAGGACAGGAGCCACTTTATAGATTGGCCTTGCTAGCAGGCAGCAAGCATCAAATTGCATTTTCCCCAAGGCTATCCTGTGGTAGTAATAAAAATGATGAATCCCTCTGCTTTTCCCAATAGCCCTGAATAAAACTGGCACTGCCAAGCTCCCCGCAGCCCAGGTGTGAGCAGCAGCCTGCTCTCCGGCAGTGGTGAGCCCTCACCTTGGCTTCAGTTCTCCCCATGGCAAGCAGTGGGGAGCTGTGGGGAGATCAGAGACTGAGCCCAGGGCAGGGCTGTGCTCACCTGGGGATTCTGCTCTTCCCACCTTTAGTACCACACCCTTCATCATGATTTGGTTTTCCTCCTCTCACAAGAGGTCACAGTTCTGTGGGCAGCTGGCAGCATCTGGAGGGGCGTGTCTGGTGCCCACAATCCAGGCACTGACAAGAAGGGCCACGCTGTGAAGACACAGGTACGAGTGAAAATCTGGAGCTTTCCCCCTATCAACAATTACTTTCTTTCTCTTTAGGGTAAAATTAACCACCCAGCGCTTTCACACCTCCTCCCGAAGCATTGCAGAGGGGACGACACCTCCACCTCCACCGGGGCTGGATAACTCCCCTCCTCCTGTGGGAGCTGAGCCATGACCAGCTGCAAACAGCACAGCCAGAGGGCACAGCCGAGCCCTTCCTGTGGTCCAAGTGCATGGCCCCCAGCTATCCCAGCACCATCACCTGCTTTGTAAATGTAGATGTTTGACATGCAAGTTTTACAGCTAAAGAGTGATCAGTGATCGTGGGTAATGAAGAATAAATGCAGTTGCTTCACTCCCATCTGCCAGCAACACAGAATTTTCTGCTGCTCCTTTCTGATTGTGAAAACCAGGTTTCTCAAAAAANAACCAACAACCAAAACAAAAAAAAAGGGCTTTAATGAAATAGCTTCTTGGTACTTGAACCCAGCTGGGCTTAACAACTTATTTACTGCTCATTGGAAAGCAATTCCAGGTAGGAACCAACCAGTGAAAAACCAGCTTCATCCTGGGTCGGCCCAACCATTGCAACGTAGGGCACAGTACCATTTCTCCAAGTTCATTGGTGTTGCCAAATCCATATTTACCAGGGAAGAGGTGCTTTGGCAGGTGACCCCCGCCCTCCCAGCCTTTCCCCTGGTTGGCCATACTTGCTGCAGGAGTTTGGGGTTGCTCTCAGCCGTGGCAACCAGAGCCAGGGAGGTCAGTGGGGCTTTGTGCTGGCAGCAGCTCTGGCACACACAGCCATGGGGTCAGGAGTGCTAGATGTGAGAGGGGACTCCACCTGTGCCACAGCCCGTGCTGCCCAAGACACAGAGCTGCATGTCCCTCCCTGTGTGCACTGACTGTCACACATTTTATTAAAGACCTTCCACTTGTGCTGGAAATTGCCCCTTAAGTCCTGCTGTGAGTGTTGTGCTGAGCTCTGTGGACAGGAAGCTGAAGCTCACAGTCCCTGAATTCTTCAGAGGGCTGTTTTATTCCTTGCCTCCTGCTTGTTCTGGGCTGACCCTGCAGTCCACACACTCACATACACTCCAGCCAGGATGCATTTTATTGCTACCCAGCCCAAACTGCATCCACTGCAAGAGTTCCTTGACATCTAAGCCCCAGATACAAGGAGACTCTGGCTAGATCTGACATTCCTCCCAGGTAAAAGCAACATCTTCTCCCACATGCTTGCTAACCACGGTGTGGCAACACAGCTCTGTATTTTCCAGCTGACTTTGCTTCATGCTCACACACACGATGCACTTTGAAGCAATGCTGCAATTTATTTCCCAAACTGGCACTCAGCATTCCCATCCCCCTGTGGGAGCAGCATGGGGCAAAACCCCAGGTCACAGTGGCACCATCTGAACCAGGGTTAATTACAGTGAATCCCACCAGAGCTCATGATACCCACAACCCATCCTTCCTCCTCTTGTCATCTGTATAAATTTACTTTAGCCAGGCTAAAAGTCAAGTCCTGCTTCTCTTGCACCCACCCAACTGGCCAGATGGAAGCAACAACGCCCTGTCCCCACTGCTGGGATGCTGCAGTGGGAAGTGAAGGTTTTGTTCAGGCTCTAAGAATGGCAAAGGCCAGAGCAGCTCAATCCATCTTCCAGCTCTGAGAATGCTTTCAACAGGCAGGTGAAAGGGAATGGCACATTTTGGCTTGGGATCAAAACAGGGGCTCACCTGTACCAGCGCTGCTGGAGGTGATGGCAGTGCTCCCCCAGACAGGAGATCCCACCCTGGCCCACACCCCTCCTTCAGCCCCCACACACCGACACAGGCACTGTTCCCGAGGTTGGGAGGGGGACTGCTGGCTCAAGTCTGTGTTCTCCTTGGTTTTGGCCATGCATGGGTACCTCAGATTTTCCACCTTAGGAAGGAGGGAACAGGGGCCTGCCCACCTGTGCTGCTTGCACCTTGCTGGTGAGCCCACCTTTCATTTTCGTACGGAGGCCAAACTGAGGGGTTGCAGAGGACCATTTGTGTGCCTATTTCTATCACCCAGTATTGGAGTGTGACTTCTTGTGTTTTGATACTGTGGATATTTTTTTTTTAAGTTAAATATATTCTATTGCTGGACAGCTGGAACGAAATGCAGAGTGTCTTTATGTTACCTGGAGAAACCCCATCATCCCTGATTCCAAATGGGTTCTCGTTCTCCTCCCACCAGCGAGGCGATGGAGAGCATCCAGCAGACACCAGCCCACATCCACATCCCCTGAGGAGAGGAGGCAGGAGCCAGGGCATGGCTTCCTTAAGGAATTCACAACCAGAACCTTCCAGAGGAGCAGAAGGCTGGTGAGGAGCCTCACCTGAACCACTGGAATGGAGACAAGGGAGGGGGAAAAGCCACCCTGTGTTCCCTTGTGCACACGCTTACCAGCAAGCCTTCTTGTCTGGATTTCATTTGCAATTTTAACATTTTAATATGACTCCAGGTGCATTATCCCTGCTCCCTGGGAGAGAACAGCCCACGTGCTGTCAGGAGCTTGGCCACAGACACCTGAGCAGAGCTGAGCAGGTGGCAGAGCCTTCCCATGAAAGGCAGCTCTGCTGCAAGGGCCAGCAGCTTGTCAAAACACCTGCACATTTCAGCCATCCACACTCCATGCTCCTCCTGTGATGTACAATGCCACAAAACACCACTGCTCTGCTGCCTCCCCAAAGCCACTGTGGGCAGGGAAACACACGGGAGATCCCAACTGGGTCAGGGGGCCAAAGTCAGAGTTGGTGCAAGGCCAGCAAGAAGGGTCTTCTCACACCCCATGGCTTTGAGGGGTCTGGGAGGGGAGGCAGAGGCTCCTTTCCCTTGCTGTATGTTTCTATTTAGCCCTCAGCAGGGGAAGCACTTTGGGATGAACACTGATGTACAGTAGTTTGATACTATTAATACACCCATGCAAACACACCAGCACGTGGCAAACCCACCAGAGAGATCTGGGATAATTATCTCAAAGAGATTTCTTTAACACCCTCCTAATGGAACCATTTCAGAAGGGGGGGAGGAAAATTAGTAATAAACCACACGAAAGCAAAGTCAAGAGCTGGAGCTTGGTGAAGACAGATGAGACACAGGGAAAACCTCCATGCCACATTTCTGGGCACCCCCCTGCCCAGCCACCCACACCATGGCCCAAGGAAGGCCCACAGCCACCACACACCTCACCGACTTCAGGGGTGAACTGGCTCACCCCCCAGCACAAGAGCAGAGCCAGCCCAGGTGCCCTCAGAGCACAGCCCAGCCCTTCACAGGGCTCCTCTCTGCAGCACACAGCAGTGGCTCCAAGGAAACTCCCTTTCCAGCAACTACCACACAACAGGGACAATTCCCTCCTTCTCCACCTGCAGCCTCCCCAAACCACCTCACCTCCTTACAGCTGCCATGCACCTCTGGGATACATCCAGCCCTGCAGCAGCTCTTGCTGGGAGCCCCTCAGGGCTGCAGCCACAGCACCAACACCGCTCCCAGGTTGATGGGGAGCAGCTGTGACCTCCTGCATGCTCCAGAGCAATCAGTGTAACCAGGTGTGCTTTGCATGAGGCCATCCGGGAGAGTTTGGGCTGTTGGCTGCTGTCACACTGGTGGGACAAAAGCAGCTTGTGCAGGAGGGCTGGGGTCAATCCTGGCTTGCAGCTCACCCCAAAAGGGAGCCAGGGTCTGCCCACCAGCAGCTCTCACTGCTGGCCACGCGGAGACATGGAAATACACCACCTGGATATTGGATCATTTAGAGATACACATTTAGAAAAGCATAATTTTAACTGTATTCTGTTCAAACTAGCCTAAGCAACCATTAAAAAAAATAATGTCCATGCAGAGGAGGGTTATTGCAAGGTATGCACATTCTATCACTAAACCTCAAAGTCATGCACTCCAAATACACATTCAGATCCACATGCAGCTATGAGAAGTAGCACCTGATCCTAGGAGGTAATATTACAATTACAGGCTCTTTCAGAGCTTGTTTCCACAGGAAAACTGCAGTCCTGTGGAAGAGGATGTCAGCTGCAAGACTGGCAGGAGCGTATGCTTATGTCTAGGGCACACTAAGCATTGCACTGCTAGAGATGTGAAGGGAGATCATGGGTTTTTAAGGGACAGGCCTTGATTCCAAATTCCAGATGAATGCCAAATTCCAGGCTTAAATTCTCTTTATTCAAAGGCCCACATGCTGCTGAGCAGCCAGGGCAGCACAGGGATTAGGAGCCACTGTCCCTCCAGAGACAGTGTGTGAGTGCCCTGGCACGCTCAGAATGCTGCAACCTGCCCTGCTGGAATCTCTGCCCACCAAAGCAGCCACTGTCACTGCCTGTCCCAGCCGTGGCCAAAGGATACAACGGGTTCAAAGGATGGGATGGCACCAACCTGCCCTGGGGATGCTCCCTGGGCAGCAGCACTGTGGGCTGTACCATGCTGGCACACAAGTGCTCAAGAGACATCCTCTGATCCTTAATGATCCCCCTGCAAGCCACAGGGCCTGTGAGCCTTCCTGCAAAGCCACTGTCCATGGGAGAAGCAGCTGGGCACGTGCAGAACGTGGAATTTACATCAGGGCACGTTTGAAGTGCCTGCCTGGGGCTGCTGAATGGTGGGAGGAGGCACGTGGCACCCTGCAGAGCCCACCCACGGGTCCTGCCATCCCCCCTCACTGTTCTGGAGGCATAAAAAGAGAAGAAACGTGAATTTAGCACTAGAAAAAGATACCACGCTGCCAGTGGGAAATGTTTTTTTAGCCACAGATCTTTTGCAAAGGGGGAAACATATCTGTAGCATCTCTGTCTTGCTACTACAGACTCCTGCTGCTTTTTCTTCTCACATTCCCTTCTCTGAGCCAAATCCCACTGCTGCAAGAGAAGCAGATCTCTGTGTGTGTGTCCCTGCAGAAGTCCTGGGGTTCCTGCCATGGAAAGCAGCATGTAAACCATCTTGGAGCAAAAACCCCTTCTGACACAGAGGTCAGTCACTAGAAAATAAAGTGTTTGATTTTGTTTCCTGGCTCTGGTCAGGTGTTTGAGTAAATAATTTTGTGCCTCTATTTCTTTTTCTCTATTTCTATTTCTTTGTCCTCATGGTTCCAAGTTTTAGGTTTTTAGGGAAAGTGTGTTTGAACAGCCTGGCACCAGGCAATGTGGGACAGGGGGGAGTTGGCCCCAGGTCTTGCAGGTCTGACATTGTTAATAAACACCAAATAAATGGTAGGAGGCACAAAGTCCCAACAAACAGAAAGCACCAGCCCCAAGCAGGCAGTGCAGCAGTGCCAGAAGTGGGATGAGCTGCTGGGGCCCCAAAATTTCTCAGTTTCCTCCAGAGCTGTCCCAGATGGGATTCACTCAGCAGACTCCTCCATGGGATTTCTCTTCTAAGTGGCACCAGCAGCAGCTCTCCTGTGCTCTCTGGCTGTTCCAGGGTGGAAGCACAGTTTCATCCTGGAGAGCAGCAGGAACTGCAAAGACAGGTCCCCTAAGGGTGGACAGAGAACACCTGACTGTGTAACGGCAACAGCAGCCCCTGGGGCACCCCCCAGAGCAGTACATCCTCATATAAAGCCTTCCTATGAGGATGGGTGGGTCAGGCACTGGGGGTGCAGGACCTGGCAGAGCAGTGTCCACAGCCCCACTCTGGGGGTGAAGTGTGGGCATGGACATGGCAGGTCATCCCCAGGACCCCCGGGACTGCAGGAGCAGCGTGTGACCTCTTCCATGGACTTCAAACTACGTGGCAAAAGACAAACCAAACCAGCTGACGCTATAGCAGGGCCCTGCCCACTTCTCCCATTTCCCAGGGGTTTCTAAATTTTTTTTTTTTTACACTTCACAATAACAAAGAACAAATTTGTATTTTTTTTTTTAAGGGCAGGGAAGTGAACAAAATGCAGACTCAAATGAGTCAGGGAAAGCTGTCCCCCAGGGGATAGGGGCTGGGGCTGCCCGGGGGCTCCAAACTGGAATGGCACAGGGAGGACAGACGTGTTACCCCCAGCCTCTCACCCTGGAACCACCCAGCAAGGAGATGTGGGCAGCATGAACCCTTCACCCCTGCCCTGCTCAGGCTGGCTCCGGCATGGAGCCGCTGCTAGAAAGGGCAGGGTTTATTCATTGTAACGACCTCCACAGCTCGTAGTGGAAAAACCAAACCCCAGAAGTGCCGGGGGTGGAGAAAAAGCCTCAAAGCTGGGGTGCATCCCACGGAGCGCATCCCACGNCATCTGCCGGCCCGCGGGGGAAGCGCCGCCAGCCCCCGGCCCCCGGAGCCCGCGTCCGCCCCATGCGGGACAGCGGGGTCGGGGGGGTCGGGCCCGGTCTTTAAGGGAAAAAACGGCAGAAAGGGGAGCACAGCCCTTGTGGGGCTGAGAACAAATGCGAGCTCGCCCCACTGAAACCTTGAGGGTGCCCCGGCAGCATCCCCCCCAAAGCATTGCCAAGCCAGCAGGAGTCTGTAGGCGGCAGGCGCACCCCCATACCAGTGGCTGAGGGGACCGGCATGCCCAGGCTGACAAGCACCCTCCACACTCAGATGCTGCTTGGCCATCCTGTCACCGCTGCCATGGTGTCCCCGTGCTCCCCGGCCGTGCATCCCCTGCAGCAGCACACAGGCAGGAGCTTTTCCACTCCGGCAACCTCCTCACTCCTGCTTCCCCCCAGCCACATTGGGCAGGAGGACACGGGAACCCTGGGGCTGTTGCCAAGCTTCAGGCTTGGAGCTGCTCTGCATCATTCACAGCAGGGGTAAAATCCCTCCTGAGGTGCTTCCCAGAGAGCCCCAAAACCCTGCCAGCTTGCGTTAGGAACAAAGCTGAGCACTCCATTTGACCCCTGTCACCCACCACACCCAAGTCCTGCATTTTCACAGGCTGGAGTGCCCAGCTGGCCCCCAGCACCCTCTGATTTATGGGAGGCTCGTTCTGTCAAGTAGTGCCCAATCAGCCAATGCTGAAGGAAAGGAGCTGCCCCTCCTACCTACAGCCCGAGCAGAATACCTTACAGCCCCTGGCACTGCAGGAGCTGCTGGGAGGCTCTGTTCTGTAAGAGTAGCGACCTCAGTAAGGTGTAAAGCTTTCTTTGTTGCATTAATGTAAGTCCTGGCCTCACTTCTCTATACTGAGTTTATGAATCAATTAGTTTATTAATGCATAAGGTGGCAGGGAGCTCTGGGCTTTGCTTTGGGGGTGCAGTAAAGCCAGGCAGGGGGCCAAGCCAGGCTCTTGCTGTGGCATGTGCCAATGGGGGCCTGCCCCACCCCAACCCTCTCCATAAACCCTAGGGTTAGCAGATGCCAGCACTCAGCCACAAGGGGCTTCTTTTCCTGACTTACTTCCTTTTCCTCTTGAAAGGAATAGGATGAATGTGTCTTTACAGACCGTGTAAATCTTATAGATAGGGAAGCAATGGGAGAAACTACCAATTCTAGAAAATGTTACCAATTGACACAGACTGCTGCTCAGCCAAGGCTGTGTTAAATTCCTGAACTTAGAGAAGAAGAACAAAGACTGAATGGGATTATGAATATTGTTTTGTTATATATATATAAAAAGGGGGGGATGTGCATATTAGAGGGGCACATGCAGTAGGCCTCTTGGGAAGTCTGTACCTTCCAAGTGCCTCAGCCAAAGGGGAAAGGAGGAGGGTGTTGTGGCCAGGAAATTAGGATACAAAGGAGGCTGCATCCTCCAATAATTTGATGGACCCCAGGGGAAATGTCCAATGGCCTTTCCCTTTACTCAAATAAAGTTACAGGACTCCCCTGTCTCCTTTCTGGACATAAGCCTCTGGCATTGCAAATTTTTCTGCACACTCTCCACCACAATGTCATGGTGTTCCCTCAGCTCTCAAGAGGGGTTTTCACGGAACAGGGTTCTTCACCCTCAGATTTTGTATTTGGGTGGGTGGATAAGTTTTGGAGGCTTTTGCTTTCCTCTGAAGGTAGAAAGAGGAGTCACAGACCAGAGAGACTCCAAAACCTGGACCTATAAGTAAATCAGGGGCTGTCAGTTATGCTGGAGTGAGCTCAGCAGCCAGACAGGAAACGTGTTTGCCTTCCACAGCCCAGGAGAGACCGCTGGTGCACAGGCAGCAGCCTCACATCCAGTGTCCTGCCAGCTCTGCCTCCGACCAAGAGGTTTCTAGTCCTCAAATTCCACACTGCAGGATTTCTCCTGCAGTTTGTTTTAGAGGACCCATGGTGAGCCAGGTCTGGTCCCCAGGCCAGGCTGCTCCTGAGGGTCTGGGCACTAAATCTGGCTTTAGTCTCGTCTGTGCCAGAACAGCTCCAGAACCAGGAGGGAATGGAGCTGCCTTCAGGCTCTACAGCCTGATTCCTCCTTCACTGCAGAAACAATCTGGGGGTTTTTGTGGCCTTTGGTCCAAAGTGCTGCCTCTGGCCCTGCCCACAGTGCAGCTGAGAGGGAGAGGAGCCGGGGGAGTGTTTGGCTGTGCCAAGCAGATCTGATTCTCCTGGGTGCTTTGGTATCCTCCAGTGCAGAAATCACAGGGTGGCACTCAGAAACCGCTCAGTGGTAGCCAAAAACATTCAAAAAAAAAAATTGGAGCTGGCTTCAGTGGCCTTCCCTGCAGAAGGGAGATGGAAAAATTCAGGCCTCTCTGGGGGGTAGCTCCCACTGAGCCTGGGCCTCCCAAAGCCCCAGTTCTGCTCTCCCCCTGCCCTGCTCCCTGCAGAGCCAGTTCCTGTTTGTTGGGATCTGTTCCCAGCACAGGGTCCTCCCCTACTCTTGCTTTTATGCAGCACTGCTGGAGCCTGTCTCCCCCCAGCCATGGACATGAAAGGCTGTTCCCAGGCTGCCACAAGCTGCACAGGGCAGACACTGACTGCACACCAGGGGAATGCTTCCCATATGCCTTTATTTGCAATGTTACAGGACTTTTTTACAGGCACTGTGCGTTGGTGTTCCAGACTGGTTTGGATTTTTTTTTCTCTATTACCCAATGACCGAGAGGTGTGGTGGGAGCAGGGAAAATCCCTCACAGCAACCATTCCAGCCTCCAGGAAAGCATAAGACATCTGAGAGCAACAATCTGCTTCTTCTGAAGCCACGAAGCGAGGGATCTGGTTTATAAACAGGCTTAAAAAATAACGTACATATATAAGAGCAGCTCGAAGCTAAAGTACAGCGGTAAGTGGTACATAGCTACACAGCATATCTGTTCACACCCTTTCTCCAAAGCTGGAAAAGGCATGGCTTAAAAACTAAAAACACAGTTTAAAAAAAAAAAAAAAAAAAGACTCCATGCATTAAAATTTAGTGTTTTGTGCAATTAAAATGGGATGAAAATAAATATAACTTAAAAAAAAGAAAACCCAACCTTTTCCATGACACTAATGGAACAGAGGCAAAGTCTATAAGGCACTTCCACATGGTCTAGTCTAGAAAGCCTAGCAAGGAGCTAAAACAGTGCAACCATTTACAATGGCATCTGATGAGTAAAAGACACCTGTCTGGTGAGCTATGAATTGAGAAAAACCTTAGGAAACTTCAGTACTTGGGGAGAGGTTGGCTACAGATGGCTTGGGGTTGCCAACTCCTCCTCCTCCTTACTGCTGCAAGGGAGGTCTCCCCCATCAAGGGTGCTGGACCCATCAAACCATGGTAGAGGGACTCTGGAGCCCTGCTCCTGGGGAGGGAGATGGGACAGTGGGTTTGGGGATGGATGGAGCAGGTGAGGGATTTGTGGCTGCCAAGCTCCTGCACCACCTCCTGTGCTGCAGGTTCTTCCCCAGCAGCCTCTCCACGGGTGACCTTTAGCGCACCAGCCCTGCCGCCGCTCGCTTCCAGTGTTCCAGGAAGTTAACAAACAGCCTCCACCCTGAACAGGGAACTGGCTGTTTTCACAGGAGCACAGGGGCTGTCACACGGCCCCAGCAGGCTGGGGAGCAGCGCAGCCACAGGCAGCTCTGGGCAAAAAGGGGGAGCCACGGGCATGCCTGTCCCAAGCTCTGCTTCGCCAAAGGTGTCTAACGCTGGCGCTGCCTTGCTGCTGTGACCCTACACCTGATGCAGATGGAAATTATGGACATGCTCCAGGCAGGAGGGTCGCCCTGGGCTAGGTGTGAGCTTTGGTGGCACTACACATGTGCTCAGCTGCTGACAAAAAAGACTGATCGACCTGGATGGCTACTTTAGGTCTCATAGTAGTCCTTTATAAGCTATTTTTCCCAGCTGGGGAGGATTGGAGACCCCAGCTAAGGTAGGCTGGAAGCAGTTCACAGCAGGGGAGCTGGGGTTCTAGAGAGGAGCCCAAAGTCTTGCTCAGGGCACCCAGCATGGGGGATGTGGGTGGGAAGCACCTGGCCATGGCAAATACCTGTGCCTGACTACATGGCTCTACAGCAGGAGGGAAACTCGCCCTCCAGTGCCACTCAAAAATAACTGAGCAACTGCTACAAGATGTCTTGAACACAAATTAACCCCCAAATCTGCCCTTCTAGCAGCTCTGAAGGACTTGGCACAGCCAGCTCTCTGGGCTGAAAGGTGCTGGCAGAGACAACTAAAGGGCTCCCACTGCAGTGTCCTTCACCATCTCCACACCTCGCTCACACTCTCTGACTGCCAGAGGGTCCTGGGCACGGTCACTGAGTGTTTTCAGGATGATCCTGGTGCAGGAAGAGGCTCCTTCCTCTGCCAGCCTTCTTAACATCAGGCTGAGCAAGAGACACAAGCACGATAGGCGAAGCATGCATTTGCCTAAGCAACCCCACCGGGCTGCCCCGGGCCACCTGCTCCCACTGACTCTGCAAAGCCAAGGTTTCAAGTTCAGCTTTTGTTCTGGCAGGTTAGCTCTCTATTTACAAGGAGGGGTGGGGGGGGGAACAACCAAGGCAACCTAAAAAAACCACAACAAAAACACATTAAATAGGGAGAGTATAGCTTTCAGATGGGGAGGGCAAGGGCTGGAAAGTGTCTTGTAGTGCAGTTCAGAAGAGTCAGTCGGGGCAGGCTGGGGGTAGTGGCAGAGTCGGATGCGCGGCTTTAATGCAAGTCTTCGCTCTGGGACAACTCTGTCAGGATCTGAATGAGGTTGTCCAGCCCCCAGAGGTAGCCATCCTCTCTGTTCCCTTCCACCCAGGGCACGTTGTGCTGGAGAACTTGTCCCTCTGGCAGTGGGGTGGTTTTCCCAAAGTCAATCATCCAGACTTTGGCTTGTTCCTGCTTGTCGTGAATGAAGAGGAGAGAGCTCCCAATTACCTGTGGAGAGGTGAGACCAATTAGTGGTGCTCCTGTTGCTCATTTTCAGCCCTCATTGGGGCTTTCAGACATCTTATCTCAGGCTGCATTTCCAAGAGATGCTGCTGCAATTTTGCATGAGGAAAAGCAAGCTCTGTGTGCCACTGGTTGTGTTTGCACATGCAAATGGGGCATTTGGACAAGCTGATTTACTCATACAAATCCCAGGTCTTGGCAGAAAGAGAGGATCAGAAAAACATGGGCATGAAAGATAAAGATGTCATTTTGGAAAATGAGCTAAGGTCCCTTAGAAAGGAATGAGATGAATTGTCTCAGCCCTCAGATGGGCATTTTTTCAAGGCTGGCTCTTTGTGATCAGCCTGTGCCCTTCACACGCACCAATCCTGCAGACACCACTGCAGGGATGGGGACACTCCAAGTACAAGTAACTTGCAACCTGCTGTCTCCTGCCTCAATCACCATCCAATTACACCCAGACTGCCCCTAGAATATCCTCCTGGCACTCACAGCACTCTGGGGGTGCAAGGTACAGAGCTGCATGCTCCTGAATTTTGTTCTCCCTGAGTTCACTCGGCCGCACCTGCTTTGAAGGGCTCTTTCATATCCTGAACGGCCTTTGGGAAAATCCTGCAGCAAGTAGAGGCCTGGGCAAGACCGGGGAAGCCAACAGGTGTATTTGGGCTCTGACAGCAAAAGTCTCAAGGCCTGTTGCTGTGGGATGAGACCCCACAAGTCCAATGGTGACCACAGACAAAGCAGAGAGATGCTCAGCAGCTCAGCATCCTGACCCACCCTGGCTCACAGTTCCAGCCAGGCTGACAACCAGTAGCAGCTTTGCTGTGGCTTCCCAGTGCTTAGGAACTGTGTATCAGTATCAAGCCAGTCACCATTGTGCTCTTCTGCTTAATCTCTTCCTCCAGTCAGAAGATTTTAGCAGGGGCTTCTACAGAAAAGCACCAATGGGTGGATTTCAGAGCTGTCCCAAATGAAAACGTCTTTCCAAATTCTCTCTGATATGAGTGAATTGGTGAATTACAAACTCACTTGCCCCTGTGTCACAAACAGGGACCTTGGTGACTGGAGTGCAAGGGCTGTAGCAGAGGATGCAGAGCACTGAGAGCCACAAGTGCCCCTTATGATGTGTAGGTAAATGGAAGAGAATCCAGCTGGTATCAGCCCTCCAGAACAGCAGCATTAAATGTTACTGGGGACTCCCACATCCGTGCTATCAGCAGGGCTTAGTCTGAGGTTTGCCTTTAGACAAGGTTTGCCTTTTGAACAGGATGCTTTTTCTGTTTCCAAGAGCTGTTATGAATTTACATTTTTCAGGAGACTTTTTCCTCCAGTGTGTTGGGAAAACATCCAAGGTCCAGAGATGCGTATTATTTCTGAGACATGCTTATCTTTAGCTCTCCTTCTGCTAACCTCTTATAGTCCTCTCTTGGCCAGAACAGAGCATTCTAATTTTAAGGAAAAGCCTTTTGCTGACATTCTTCATTTGCGTGTCCTGGACTGCCCAATTCCCCTGCAGCTCCTTGGAGGAGCCCTGCTCAGCAAGGGCCCCATGGAGGGACACAGAGCTTGGCAGACCTTCTGCTGTGCTTCATCTCGAAGAGAAATGGAAAGTCAAAGCTCCTGCTTTTTAATTTTTAAGGAGTGGAAACTCCTTTCAAACCCTCTTTGAAAGGCTGCTTTGTTTCTGTGTTTTCAAATGAAACCCTGGCACTTGGTTTCAGGGAGAATTTTGTTTCCTGTGTTGAACTGCCCTGAAACCCTCAGTTTTGACATTTCCCTTCCAACTGCCTTCCAGGCGCTGCCACCAGGAGGCATGGCCCCATCTGCCTTTGGCTCCTGGCAGGACCCTCCGTGTCTGGCTGGGGCTGAGGTGGCTCATGTGCCTCTGGATGAGGGACAGTGGGCTCTTGGAGCTGTGGTTCCTGAGCCCTGGGAGTCAAAGGTTCCTATGAGGCTCTTTATTCCTACACAACACGTGACAAGGACACACTCTCAAGTTTGTTAAGTAGGTGCAATAGCAAAATTAGTGCATTAAATTGTGGAACATTTCAGTTCCTGAAATGGCCAAAAAAGATAGTGTTCCCGCCTTGTTTTCCCATCAGTACTGAGTCTTCACTATAGAAAATGTTGGTATTGTGGACACTCATTTCTGTATGAAATTCCCTAGAAAGGCAGAGTTCATACTGTGGTGCCCCAACCAGCTCAGGAAAGGCATGTTTGGGGTATCTGCAATTTATGGCTGTGTTGAAGCCTTGTTTGATCATGTGGAGCAACTGTCAGCCAAATGATACCTGACATACATTCAAATAGACATTTTTCCTGAGAAAACCCCTGTGCTTTTACACTAGGGAATTTTCCTGTCATAAACAGCCTGAGTTCCTTGTAGATCACTTTTAATCTGTTTGAACATTGGCTTTCAGTAGATTTGAGCCCATGTCAGATGTACAAACATTGTATGCTATCATCTATATTTGCACATAAGTATGACATACACATATGAAAATACAGATATAAGAATAAAACAGCCCCTGACTTTGACCTCTCTCCTTGGACAAGCTGGGATTAAACAGTTTGCCTCTCCAGGCAGATCTATCAAAACAGCAATATTACCTCATGGCACTTGAAGAACGGGGATGTCTCCAGGGTAGCACGGATACCCTTCAACCGGTTAAGGTAACTGTTCTGGAATTACAAAAAAAAGAAAAAACAAATCCAAGCCATTAGTGTTGCAGGAAACCTACATGTAACCTACTGCATTGGGGCAGCCACTGTGCCCAGCATCCTCCCACAGACTTTTCCCTTTGGAGAGTGTCCCCTCTTTTTTATGATTTTTTCCACTTTCTCTTTTGGCTTCTACAGCACCCTGTGAGCTCCCGTGGCTTTCAAAACTCAGTGAAAGCATCTGCTCTTGCTGAACTGGCGCTTTCTGCAGTGTGCCTGCTGCATCCATGGTGGGAACACCTAGTTCAGCAGCTGCTACTTTTTCCTCTCCCCTGCACTCTCTTAATAGATCAGCTCTTCACTTCATCTGTCTTTTTAGCACTCAATCAGTCACACATCACGAGACACTTCTGCAGCTCCCTTATCAGCACTTCTGCAAAGCTGGTCCGGTAGGCGGAAGGGCTTTCACAATGGCCAGCACACAGGTCAAGACCCACAAGCCTGTTTGAGCATCCCTGCAAATTGCTGGAAGGCACTAAACATTCTCAGGGGGCTTCACTGATTTTGGGGTTTATACAGAAGAATCAATCACAGGAACACACAGGCAGCAAGTATCTGGGTGCTGTAACACACTTGCAAAGGGAGAGGTGGGGATTGCTGTGTGAAAATGCACTGGCCAAGGAGCCCCATCCAGAGCCACAGCACATGAACATGCTCCAAGTTCTTTGGGGATAAAATGCAACCAGGCAACTTCATCTTTAGATCCAGGAATAATCTCTGGGTAACTCTTGAGAAAGCAAGCATGCCAGTTTGAAGGAGACAGTGCGAAGGGCCACTCCAGCTGGAGCCTTGCATTTGGAGACTTTATACAGTGCAGCTTAAAATGGGAGTGCTTTGTCAAATAGGTTATTTGACACAGTTGGTGTAAATTGTTTACAGCCAGATCTCTTATTCTCCTGGCAACTTAGGGAAGCTTGGAAAATACTGCCTGTGGCTTGCCCATGTGAAGTGTGCCTGGCACAGGATCACCCTTCTGTGAGACTGGGCACAGGCAGCCCCCCTACCAGGATGGGGGCCCCACCACTCATAGTGGGGGACAGAGAGGGCTTGGGGTGACCACCAGCCCAGGGATGAGGGACAGAGCATGGCTGTGACTCCTCAGTGGGTTTTGGGAGCCAATCCTGGAGATCCTCAGCAGACTCAGACTTGGATCAAGCAGTGCTGCTACAGCCAAGACCCCTCCCAGCTCTCCACTGCTTTCCCCTCACCCTACACCAGGACAGTGTTTTTCTTCAACATTTCTCATGCTTTTTAAGAGAGATTGCTCAGGCTTCAGCCCTGCAGGTCAGGGACCTGATGAGCTGAGGCTAGGCTCCATGGAAATGCCCTCTCCAGGCAGTGTCCCCAACATCCCCCACTCACCAAAACATTCCTATTTCCTCTGGTGAACTCGCTGAAGGCCTCCATGACTTGTTCCTTTGTCCGTGTCTTCTTGAAGTCCCGGTTCACAGTGCCGTCCTCTTTCTTGAAAAGAAGGGACAGGGGTGAGTTGGATGGGGAGGAAGGGAGTTGGGGCAGGAGTAGTGTTTCTGCAGGCATGCATGTAGCCAAGTAGGATGTGACCAGTGTTTTTGGCAGCTGAAGGATCTGTCTGTGGAGAAGGGGTGAGTAAAGGCAGCAGGTCTCTGCTTGCACATCCCAAGTTATCCCACAGCCCCCATGCATTGATGTCTACTGCAAATGGAACTCTCCATCATCAAATACTTGCCAAGGTCACTGGCAATGTGGACAAACGCTCCCCACAGACCTGGTGCTTGCTGCTAACAGAGGCTGGAGACTGCCTGTTTCTGGTGTTTCTGAGCCCAAATGGCTTCCCATGGCTGCTGTGGCTGAGATTGGCACTGACACCAGCCCTGGAGCCTGTTTCCCTGGACTGTGTCCCTGGCTTGGGGAGGACAGCAGAGCATGATCACAATGGGACAGAACTGAGCGTGGATGGAAACAACATCTCAGGAGCAGGAACAAAACCGCTCCGTGAGAAATCCTCCATGGACCATTGCAGCACAGAGCAAGCCCATGGACCTCACTGGGCCTTTGATAGTCCATGGATCACAAACCCTTCAAGGCAGCAGCCTGGCACTGAGATGCAGCGAGCAGCCTTGTGCTCTCCTCTGCCTTTTCCCCTGAGGCACATCCATCCTTGGCCTGCCATGGCATGGCTTGTCCACTGCAGGGACGACACTCAGCCCTGGCCCAGAGGCTCCTGTCTGAACCTCTGGGCAGCTTTGTAGGTCTCTCCCCATTTCCCTGGTCCTTCTGGGGCTCTGATTTTTACATCAACTCGTTTCATTGTCCAGAGGGGCCGTGGGACAGGCAGGCAGATCTCACTTCCTGGATACAGGGGCTATTTTAAACCACACTTGCTTGTGCTCACAGCTCCATTGCAGGGCTCCATCCCGCTGCTCCAGACAGCTCGTTTGCACACAATACAGCAAAGGGACAGGGGCCAAAAGACATCCTGTGGGCTGGGGAAGATGAAGGATGAAGAAGCAGAGCAGAGGCTGGGGAAGGAAGAAGGCACAATGAAATCACCTGTCTTGGAGGTTAGAGACCTGGCCAGGGAAGTGCCCCAGGGCAATGTGCATCCCCCTGGAGAGGGGGCTTGCTGTGGGCATGGTGGCCAGTCCAACTTGGGGGAAGGTTGAGTACCCAAGGTGAGCCTGCCACCAAACCAGCACCTGAAGTGCAGTTTGGGATGAATCACACAGCACACTTCAGCTTCCAGCTTGTGTTTTGTGTAAGCATTACTAAAGGCAGTAACAAAAGCAACATACAAAAGAAAAACTCCAGGAAAAACTTTGTTTGTACCAATTGCAACGACTGTATCCAGCTTCAAATCACCCTGGACGCAGTCTGACCATTGTGCTGCCACAGGGTCCAAAAGCAATGCTCAGGGCTGGCAGAGTGTGTATTGAGAGGGGTCAGGGGCAACCTTTTCACTGGAGACTCCACGTGCTGCATGGCCCATGCAGAGCTGGGATCTCTGCTCTCAGCTGTGACCTTGCTGAGGATGCTCTGGTGGCATGTGGGTGATATATAGGGGAAGGGCACTTTGCTGCTGTATGTCCCTCGTGTGAGCCCAGACGTGGCAGCTCAGAAATGAACCCACCCTTTCCCAGGGCGATGATCGATATCAACCTGGAGAAGGGCCACAACACTAATTTTATGTGTAAAGAGCACAACTTTCCACAAAGCATCCAAGAAAGGAGATGGACTTCTAAGTGCTCCTAAAAATAAATGAAAATCACAGATGGCCTTTCGGATAAGGCAATCTCAGCTTCAGGAAAGCCAAGCAGCCTATCCCTAGTGCTGCTCCCAGCATTACCCGCCTCCTGCAGTTTCCTTGCCCAGCCAGAGCTTGCTGCCACGAGGCTGACAACTGCCATGACATTCACAGGTGTCTGAGCCCCGAGGGGGCTGCCTTCCACCCAGAAGAAATGTGAGGGGGGCTGATAAGGACTATCACATCCTCCGCCCCACCAGCGATTCCAGCTCGCGCTGGCGTCACTGGGGCAGGGCTCAGGTCAGCCAGATCTCCCTCCAGCACTGCCTCTGGCCTTGGATGGGGCTTGTGAGCTGCCTGGCTTGGCAAAGTTAGGTGGAGGCTTTCCGGGCTGCTTTTGGGACCCTGCAAACATTCCAGCCCTGGGGAATGCCATCCCAGCGTGGCCTTGCTGCAGGCAATGGTGAGGAACACTCAGACCAGAGCAGCAGCTCAGGAGTGTCACTTCTTACAAAACCCAGCAAGATTCAACTGGGCCACCAGGGATCACTTGTGTTACTTTCAGCATGGAAATTTTATTAATAGCTACTGTTTCCAACAGGTTCAAGCTATTCCAGAAAGTCAGATGAATGTCATTATCTCCTTTTGCAAAGGAAAATTTCCATTTTAAAGAGGAAGAACTGGATTCTCAAGGCCATCTGGGAAAGGGAGAGCTCAGTCAGGAAAGGGTTGCTATCCTCATGCCCAACCCTAAGCTGCCTGTTTGCCTTACCTGACTGTGCTATCCAAAAGGCTTCCACTCCTCTCCTTCCTGTGACCCCTTCCCACACGTCCAGGGTCAGATCCTGTCCTTCCCTTGCACTTCTCAGAACTGTCCTCTAGCAGCTCCCATCCACGAGCCAGGGGCAGGGCAGATTCACTGCTGCACTTCACAGAGAAGCATCCACAGCAAGAAAAAAACCATGGGAAGACAGCCAGGGCACCGAAGGCACTTTCCCTAACTCAGAAACTCAATCCCAGAAACAGGGAGAACAACAGGGATACAGCACAGCATGACCAGCCCTGCTGGAAAAAAAGCCAGCTGTGAAACAGCATGGACTGCTAATGCTTTAGCTTAGGGGAAAATAACCCAGAAGCTGAGGGATTTAAGGAGAATTACAGTAATTAGAGCCTTGATCAAATTAGTCAGCCCCCTAGCAGCAGCAGGAATACTGCTGGAGGCCAGAACTTCTCAACATTTTTCAATTAAAGGGCTGCTTCACCTCTTTGGAAAAAAAACCCACTGCTCAGATCAGGCAGCAACTAGTTTATGGTTGGCTAAACAGAGGCACAAATCTCATAACTCCTTTATGGTTTTTATTTCCCTCCACGGTGTTTTTTGGCCTCCCTGGGGATATGATTTGTTTGGTTTTTGTTTTTTTGGGGTTTTTTTTACATTTTTTAATTTCAAGTGCTTTGTATATGACCTGCCCCCTAAACATGCCCAAACTGAGAAGCACCACTGGAGGCCAAGGATATATCATGCTGGACTATAAATAGACAGATATTTCTGATTACACCAAGAAAGCAGGAAGAACTAGTTGGGACTAAAGCTGCATGGGAGCTTTAGTCACAACTAGTCCCCCTTTTTTATACAGCCTTAGTTTTATAAAAAGCAAAACAGCAGCAATGGCAACTAGGCATGGGGTTGTCCCAAGCTGGAGCAGCTCACAGTGTGCTTATGGGCATCCACAGCAGGAAAGGGTCTTTGGGAGACCTGGGGAGATCAGGGAAGAGCTGTAGGAGCAGGCAAGTGCCCTGACCCAAAATAGGCACTGCAGGAAGCTGCTGTGGGGAGCATGACCATCAGCACCCCAGGCAGAGACATGGGATGGGCAGGGGTGCCTAGCATTGTCTGCCAGGAAACTTTTGAAGGGGCTCAGCCCAAGAGCTGCTCCTGGGGTTTCTGAGATTGTTTGAGTTAGAGGTAAATGCACTGTATCCTGCTGGCCATGAAACAGCTGAAGGAAGAAGGTGAAACGTGCACAGAGCAAGAGACTGCTTGCCCCTCCAACCACCCTTCTGTGGGTGGTTAGAAGTAGCAGCTCTGAGTGACCCACTCCTGCTGACCTTTTAAACCCATAGTCTAACACCTGCATTTGCTTTTGCTGATGAGGTGAAGGGAAACACGACCAGGGCACTCTACAAAATCTGGTGTGAGGGCTTTATCAGAGAACAGCTTAATTTGTTTTAATTCTATCATTTTGACACCATTATCTTCAGGCAGGAGGTTAGGCTACAGAGACCCAGACAGGCACTCTGAGAGAATTCTGCCCAACTCAGAGAGTAGAAAAATAATCTGTGATCAAGAGAAAGAAACTCCTCCAATCAAGACACATGCAGATATTCAGCCATTGTTTCCACTAAGAGCAAGTGGCTGCTCTGAGCTACTGCCTGAGTCCTCAGCAGCTACCAAGCCTGAATTACTGCAAACACAACTTGACAGAGCTCCCTGTGGCTGCCAAGCCAACACCATGCCCAGGCATGCGATGAAACCTTTGGCTCAAGTGTGATATTACCTTTAATTCACACTGGCTGGCTATCAAAAAGGCATAGGCCATTGCTAATGCTCATGCAAGCAGTATCACTAATACTCTCTGGTTACAGATCTAACTGTTCAAGTGCCATCCCAGGCACCTTTCTCACTGCAAAGAGATTTTCCTTGGAGGAAATCTCCTGGGATGGCTCATCTACTGGGGACACAGAAGCACCCCAGCTGGTGTCTCCAGAAATGTGAGCACTGCTCTGAGCAAGAGCAGTCAGCAGGTTACGTGTGCATGCAGGTGCTGACAGAAAGTGCAGCTGTGTTTGTCCCATTTCATAGGGCTCAGATGCTGAATCTTCCTGGACAGGCTTGTAAACACAACCTCCTTACTGACTCTGGCTAAGCTCACAGCTCCAACCACAGATGGGCACATGTTCAAGCTGGGATTTGGATTAACGGCTCAGCCCAGTGGCAGAGCAGAATTGAAAGCAAACAACTAATTTGAGTCTTCAAGTTGGAGGATGGCACTTTGTGTTTTGCAGGGAGGGAGAAATCAACCAAGCAGCTGATGTAATGAGATTATGTCTAAAACCATCCTCAGGATGCCTTGAGCTCAGCTGCATTCTCAGAGGAGCAGCAGTGCCCTGGGTGAGGTGCCCGTGTGGTGGTGTGGCTGCAGGGGCCAGGGATGTCCAGATGTGAGCTGCTCTCACCACCAGCATGTGTACCTCTGTGAGTTTGGCTAGGAAGCACTCCCAGCAGCTGATCCCCTGCTCTGCACAGCTGGCCAGACTCACCTTGATCCCCTCGATCCTGAAGCCCAGTGTGGCGGTGGAGCTGATGGTCTCCCTCCACTGCATGTAGCGGGGCTTGGTCACTGCCCGCAGCACGTTCTCCTCCTCAGTGGGGGCATCGGGGTCCACCTCAATCATCTTCTGGTACATGTCCTTCCTCAGGCTCGGCTTCTTCCGGGCCTTTATCAGCTCCTCCTCCAGGTACGTTCTGCAGGGAGTGGGGGGGTGTATGAGCAGGGCCGCCACACGAGGTGCCATACACCCACAGACAGCCCTCGCCCCAGAAATCAGGCTGATGCAGGATAGCTGATCCCCAAGGAGTAGTGCAGCACAGGAAATAATGGCGCAAGCCTCACTGTGGCTGAATTGATCCTGATTTAATTATCACTCCATCATCAACACCCAATATCTTTTCAGTTCATCAAGGAACCACAACCAGTCTGGCAACAGAAAGGAATGTTATTTCTCACAGGTTCTCATAGCCTTGCTGCTGCAACCCCAGCAGCCTCCTTGTGCCATCCCTTGTCCTGGGGGGCCCATACCCCCATGTTCAGGAAACCTGAGCTCTCCCCTGAGCTAAACATGGCTTTCAAGATATGCCCAGGAAACTGTGCACATGCTCTGGGAGCCAGCTGAATTGAAGGCAAGAGGAATGTTAGTGTCCCATCCTTCAGCATCAGCTGCTGCTCCCTTTGAGGGTCAGTCAAAGCTGTTCCCGTGCCTTTCCTGTGCTCTTCCATCCCCCCACTCTGAGTACCATGAGGGCTATGCCTCACCAGATGCTAAATAGGGTGTTTTCACACAGGGCTGTTACACTGATGGTGATGATTTTTCCCAGTGTAGGTCTGCTTCAAGTGGACTTCCTAGCAAAAGCTTTCTCTAAAAGATGAAGCACAGGAAGGGATGCAACCTTGGCCAGATGCTTACCACCACCCCAGGTCCACAGGGTGCAGCCAGGATGGGGGAATTGGGGAAGGAGGATGGAAGGTGCAGAGGAGTGTGCAAAGACTTTGATTTTATCCATACTTCAGAGAAGCACCCCTCTGTGCCAGAGCACAGTGGTGGAAAAGTTCTGCACTCTGGCATGCATAAAACCATCCTCCACAAAGTAATACTTCCTGCAGCAATAATAAACCACCACAGGATTCCTCTCGCTGCTCCCAAATCAACCCTGGCTCAGGCTGGAAAGTGTCCAGGCTCTCCTCAAACAACCCACCAAGTTGGGTGAGATGTCCCAGCAAAACAACACAGGAATGACCCTATCTGTCACTATTCTACACCTCCCACTAGCCATGCCCAGCTCTGCAGAGGGACAGTGCCCTCTGCCCATGTCCCTTGTGCCAAAATCCCAGCACCAAGTGTGTGGTTCACCTCCAGAACCAACTGAAACAAACTGGGAGCGTGCTGAGTGGACTATGTGGGACAGTGTTCCTATGTCCCACAAGGCAAACTGGTGCTTTTGCTTAGGGCAGACATCCCCAGGCCATCAGCCCCCTTGAAAAATACTGCAGGTAAAAGCAATGAAAGTCTTCGGCTGAGATCACCAAACCCATGATTTTGGTGCAGACAGAATAAAACAGCAGAATAAAGTAGCAGCATGCTAGAAGTGCTGCTCATACTGCTCAATTGCTAGAATTTCTTCTTATAAGAAGAAATACTGCTCAATACTGCTAGAATTTCTTCTTATGAGAATGACAGACCATCAGTGTCTGTGGCTTGGTCCTCCCCATCGCCTCAGGCTTGTGCCATCACCAAAGCTTAAGAAAGACAAAGCTTTGTTTACGAGCGAGCGACTGCAGTAGGCTGCCACATCCCAAAGCCAGGGTGGCATGAAAAAAACAAACCTGTATCTGCCTGGTAGCAAGCTGCTGGCTCAGAGGATAGGTTTAATACCCCTGAGGTTTAGATTATTTGCTCAGCCATGGGGAGCTCCATTCCACAGCATTAACTCCATTCATCCTCTCTTACCAGCTCCTCCCACAGCCCCATCTTATTTCAGGATGACGATGCCCAGCACATTTGCCCCCTTGCCTGAGCTCCAAAACCCCAGGTGCATAAATCACCTGACATGTGATCTGTGCATGGGAGACTTTCTTCCTCCTAGAGACAGCCACAGGAGCACCTGGGCAGCACGTCCAGCAGCTCTTTTTCTGGTGGCTGCCGTCCGGGTCCAGAGTGCGTCCCGTTTCCTTCCCACAGCAGCATGTGCGTGCCAGCCGGGGCCACAGGGCTGCGCCGGGCCCTCTGCCCTTCCCTCCACCCCTCCGGTGGAAAGTATTCCCCGCCTCTTCCCTGCCGGCAGCCCGGCACGCCAGTTCGAGTTTCACATCGGGATTCAGAGGGGAAAAAAAGATTCCTCCCTCCCACAGAAACCATCAGCTTTTCCAGCAGCGCGTCTCCACCATGTCTGGGCTGCGCCTTTGCCAGCGAGGGGGGTCTCAACCCTTCCTGCCACCAGCCTGCAGCACACCCAGGGCCGAGGGGTGGCCTGAGGCTGCTCCAAAACTGGCAGCCACCTGGGGTCACCAGCCCTGCTCACATCTGCTCTGGGACACCCTTGTCAGCTGTGGCACGGCTCACTCAAAAACTGCTGCTGGCCAAGTGGCTGTAGCCTGGGATCATGGTGAATCTGGACAGATGGTTCTCAAAGAGGACACGGGTAATGTTGCTCATCTCTTGGGAAATATTTCAAGAGCTTTGCATGAAAGGCACTGAATTACTTAGCACACGCATTTTATCCTCCAGTGCGCATCGGAGCAGAGGCTTAGCAGAGGGAAAATCTCTCGCTCACTGAAATTGTGCCTTTCAAGTATCTTTATTTCACCCCTCTGGCACCCTGGGTAGGATCTCCTACACCCCATCCCTTGGCTGTGTCCTCATGTGGCAGAGAGGACCTCTGAACAGCTACTGTACCATTCTCATGTACCCAAACCCAAGCAGAGTGCTGTCCCCTCTGCCACATCAAACCTTTCCCAGCGTGCAGGACAGTCAACAAGCAGAGAAGGAAGGAGCCTGGTGTACCTTTCCATACCCAGCTTTCCCCATGGCTCTCTCATGGTATTGGCTGAGCTTTACCTGAAGACAGGTGAGCCTGGTATTCTTAATTGTGTGTTTCAGGCAGTTTTACCTAGGAGATGCATTTACTTTTGAGTATCCCATCTTAAAACTCAGAAAACATCCCCACCTCCACTCACCTGACCCCCATTTTGCAGTCCATAACACAGGGGGAGTCAAACTCAGCCAGCAGATCTTCCATCTGGTTGTATCGCTCCCCATCCTTGACCACATCCCCGTGGTAGGCAGGGACATAGGGCTTCAGCACATCGTTCATGAGGCGGTCGAGGCACCGCTGCTCCGACTCACAGTGCTTCTTCAGTATCCTGCCATTGGCTGCCGCCTTGAAGCTACCTGAGGGTGACAAGGGACAACGTGGCACTCGCTTTGGATGCCGGGGGGACAGGAAGGGCAACGCAGCACCTTGGAAGCACCTCCATTTACACCTGCACCCAAAGGAGTCCCTACAGCCAGGGACTGAAAAGCTCAGGTTGCCAGAGGATTATGACCAGCACTGTCACACCCCAAAGAGGACAGAGAGCCGTCCTGCGGCACCCAACGCCTTTGCTTCACATCCTCTGTGTACTTCTCCGTGGGTTCACATCTTTGTGTCTGCACTCACATGGGGGACACCTTTGTGCTGGGCAGCATCACCTGCTCTGCAGTGGGTCAGGAGGTGGGCCTGGCTCTCCCCCAAAGCACATTTGGTGGAATGTTTCCCCCAAAAGAAAGTTTTGGGGGAAAAGTTTCTTTTTGGGGGGAAGGTTTTGGGAAAGTTTCCTCCCCAGAAAACTTTCTTTTTCTGGGGAGGAAAGAAACTCCCAAAAGGAGTTTCTTTCCTCCCCAGCTTTCTGCTGCCTGAGGAAAAAGCAACAATAATTCCTGCTGGCCCTGGGAGACTGAAAGCCCACAGCACCTTCACACTACCCTCACTAGCATTTAAATAAGTCACTCTCCTGGGCTAGAAACTGGGAGCTGCAATCTGTGACACTCATACAGCAGCCTAAAGCAATTCAGGCCAACAAAGCTCATTAACCTGAGATAATGAAGGGCCCTGCCACCACTCTGTACCTGCGTGTCCCGCTAGCTGGATCCAAGGGTACTTCTTCTTGAAAGACATCACAAACGGGGACCAGTGCACCATATTCTTGATCTTCCTCCATGACTTGCTCTAAGGGGAAAAAAAACATGAAGGTGAATGCAATGGTTTAAGCTTTTAGTGTCTGTAAAGTCACTTCAGGCAGCATGCAGCTGTTCTGGACAGGGAAAGAGGCACCACAGCCAGCGCAGGATGGAAGCAAACAGAAAATCTGCTCTTTTCCCATTGTGCTGTGCCAAGCCACAGGGCCTCAACTCTACATTCAAAAATCACGAGTAACTTCACTGAAGTGGATGGTGTTACAGTGTTGTTCCAGTTGGCTGCTGCTGCAGAGTGCCCAGCCATCCGCACTGCTCGTCCCGCTCCCTGCATCCCTCTGCGGGAGCAGCAGGGACATTAACCCGTCCCTGAGCACCGCGTTAGATCGCAGCAGATGGAGCGGGAAGGCAACCCAGGACTGCCATCCAGCCCCAAAACCGAGCTGCAGGTCCTGAGGGGAACAAGAGCACAGGCACACAGAGGCTCCCTGCCTGCCTTTTGTTCCCCCCGACAGGCAGCTGCTGTGTCCATTAAGCTGGCAACCCACGTGCGCTGATCCGCTCGCTCTGGCCCATCTGTAACTACAGCTCAGAGAACAATTCCCTGCTGACATGTTGTGTTTCTCACCAGATAGATTGCTCAAAACTATTTACATGACTCTAACGAAGGCTGCACTGGACGTACGAAAGCCTCCCTCAGCGGCTCCTTCCTGCGAGTTTTTCCCTGGATTGTTCTAGGGAGCACACCACCAGTAAAAGGCAGGGGATGACCTCTTATCTTGGCCCCAGAAGGTGACGGCACAAACAAATTATGTGAACGATATACAACGGCAACAATGGAAAAATGCCTTCTTGCAGGAGCTGGGACAAACAGTGTAGTCCTTGGCTGCTCCAAGCTTCTGGGTTCAGCTGGAAGCCAGCAGATAAATTATCCTCATTTGCTCCGCTCTGAAGGCATGGGAGGGAGCCTTCCAGAAAGCCCAAGTAATCTCTTCCTCGTGTTTGGAGAACTGGCCCCTGTTCCAATAATGCTTCACAGACAGGCAGGGAAGAGCCAGCAGCCCCAACTTGCAGTTTGGATGCTTGCTGGGGGTGAACTCACAGCACAGGAATCCGTGCTGGGAACTGCTGACATGTTTAAATGGCGAACAAGAAGCCAGACAAAGATGTTAGTGTCTAAAGCGTGGAAATTACACCGGGTTATCCCTGCGCTGTGCACCAGCCCGCTGGGGAGCAGGGAGATGCAGGGGCTGCCCAAGTGGTGGGCAGGACAGGAGTGGGAGAGGGCAAGAATAAAGGTCTTTCCCCACCTCGCAGCCTGGGAGGAGCAGGGCAGCCCTTCCCTGGAAGGCTGCCCGTGGCCGGGAGCGTCCCGGCGCAGCCTGGCACTGGTACAGCCTCGCAGGAGTTTGGCAGGAGCTGCCCGAGCGCGGGGTGACAGCGGGCATCCCCTTCTCCCGGGCTCCTCCGTGCCGCGGGCTCGCTCTGCCGCCCGCCTTGCTTGCTTTGGCAGGGGGGTCAGGCAGTTCCCTACCTGACATGAGGATGAATGTTTTTATTTCCACACAGAGTGCCAGAACTTGTGTGTTTTAGCTGTTCTTTGTTCTCCTTCTGGCAGCGAGCGAAGGGGAAGCGGGGGGGTGTCCCCTCCTTTTGTTTTTAAAATAGTAACATCAAGTCCTGGCTGATGTCATGAAAAAAGGGGGAAGCAAAAGTCTCCGGGGGAGTTTGGACTCTAAACGGGTGTGACCCACCTCCTCTAAAAGGAGTCCTCCCCTCACTTGCAGCACAGCATCATAAGTCACTCGGTCCCAGGAAACATGCCAAGGTAATGCGCCTTCCCAAGCCAAGATTTTGGTTCATGGTGGTTAGAGCTGTATAGTTAAAACCTTGAGGTACTTCAAGGTACAGGCAGAATGGAGGCAAACAGGCCCTAAAGCAGGGCAAGTCACTCTGGCTTCCCCCTGCCAGGGCTTTTCCAGGAGTGATGCTCTCCATTCCAGCACTGCTCCCAGTGCAGGGTAATGACCCAGAGTCCCCCGGAGACACAAAACACAACAACAACAGCCCTTCTGCTGGTCTGAATGGGACAGAGAGCCAGTCACTCAGCACAGCCACCCGAGGGACAGGTAGCACATCCTCACCCCCTTTACGCCAGAGGGAAACGTTTTCATCCAGGCCTCACCCAGTTTCAGGCACACCTTTAGCCGGGTATTTCCAACCCAAGTGTTTTAAGGACACATGTAACGACTACTTTTATGGCAAAGCTTGAGGCAGCTTCATCCATTTCAAGCCACTCCCAACCTGCTGGAAATCGACTGCAAGGTCAGTTGTCACTGCTGCAGGGGTGACCCACTATTCTGATTCACAGAGCCCCTTTCTCCCAGCTTCTCACAGGGGCAACCACTGGACACTAATAGGGGAGAAGTGGGACTGCTGTCCCTCCGATTCCTTCAGGAGCCACTGGATTTTTGTTTTACACATGAATCCCCTCCCAATGTAACAAGGAAAAGTTTGCTCCATCAAAAGAATGCTGATGTGTTGTGGGAGAGCTCAAGAGGCTGAGTTTTGCAAGGCGCAGCTCAACTACTGAACCAGCAGCTGCTCAACTCCATCTGATCTCTGGGACAGGCTGCAGAGGGGGATCATGGAGGAGCAACACTGGTGAATGCCCCCAGAGATCCTGCCACTCCCTTTGTAGATAGCAAAATTCTCCCTAGGTAGAGTGCTGCTCCAGAAAGTCAGCCTTTGTACTTTCCCTTGAGCCCCAAGAGAGATGGGAGGTGCCTTTTAACCATCTGCAGGGTCCTTCACCCTGGCAAGAGGTCTCTGTTTATTCAGACTGATGTGTGTTCAGAGATCTCAAGGCCCATGGTTTGGGATCCGGGTCATGCCAACCCTCATGTCAGGCTCTGCAGCCAGCCATAGAAAACCAGAGCCACGAGGTTCACACCACTCCAGTCTCACTCCACAACCACATGCAGGAAACAGCCCCTCCACTGCCTCCTGCCCTGCCTGGTGCTATTAATAGACAAAGGGAGTATTAAGGCTATTTACAGTAAAGAAATCTTCTTTAACATGGCCTGTAGGGAGCCATAAGGTCGTCGCCTCCGGGCTCTGTAGTAGTCTGTAACTTTTGGTTTACATTTCAAGGAGTTATTGGCTCACACATCCAGAAGCACAGGCACAGCTGTAGGTGCATGGAGGTGTTAGCTGTGGTAACTCCCTGGACTCAAAGGATTTTTCACCATATTGGAATAAATAGTTCTGCAGGTGGCATTACCAAGTGAAGCAGGTGAAGGGCAGATCCGTGCTCCTCTCATTTGCCTGCAAGGAGGTGAACCCGCAGGTGGTCATTTCAAAAGGTGAGCACATTTCCAAGCCTTTTGCATGATCAAAGCCTGCACCTGATGTGGCACCCTGGCACCCAGCTCTCCCCCAAACCCAGCCCCGTGGTTGCTTTGCCTCCCAGAAAGCTCAGGAAGCTGTGTGGACCGATTGCACTCTAGCACAGGCAGCAAGAGCATGGAGCCTGTATAAGAAGGGAATATGCACGAGGTGCCTGATGCAATTCGACACTTTTTATTTAAAACCTGGTTCAGCATCAACAAATGCCAACTGATTAGCTGTTAAGTAAATTATTTAGTGACTCTGGATATATATATATATTTAGCAAGGAACGGCACCGTTTTCCCTAATAGTCTGCCACATGGAAAAGAGGCTCAGCAACTGTAGAACCAACTCTAAAAAAGAACTTCTCAGGGTGTCTGCAGCACTCTGCTTCTGCCTCTGCCCTCTTACAGCTTCTGCTTACTGCACAGAGCAGTATCCCAAGCCAGGAGTGGGATACAGGCCAGAGGAGTTAATCCCTCCCAGTGAGCACCCACAATTGGTCAGGGGGAGAGGAGTGCTGGCAAAACAATTTTATCTGCTGTATGTTTAACTTTACTTATCTGAAGCTTAAAGCAAACTCTAGGCTTTCCCCATCTGTCAATAGAGCTTCGTATGGAAAGAACAACACAGGAGAATTCAGCCAGCACAGAAGGTCAGAGAATACATTGAGTGTAATTAGATTAAACAAAAAGTGACTGATGAGCTCCGTGCTCGCTGTACATTTTCTCTATTGCATGTTTATTCCTTTAATGTCTGCTCAAAGGAGACGTGCTTTTCTCGGACTGCCTGTTGCCTCCCTTTCCCAGCATGGACACTGGTGGAATTTGACTGGTGTTATTCCCCATGCATGGAGCCAGCAGGGTGCTCTTCCCTTTCCATGCATTCAGCCAGAGAGATAGGCAGTAACTGATTTAATTTGCTGAAATTATGCTTTCCTATGGTTTTATGGGACCAAACGTTCCTGGAAATAGCAGGAGCTGGACCTGCATTTTAGTACTTTTATTAACTAGAGCATGGTTAAAGGCAAGATCACACAGCTGGGCCAGGGGATGGAAAAGAGTGGGAGCAGCATTAAATTAATGATTTTCCCAATTGTGAAAAGAAGTTCAGCTCCTTTCTCCCAGGAAAATCATGAAATATCCTAGGATCAGAAGAGATAGGGGAAAACTATGAGGAGACAGTAGTGTCACCAAAGCCCACTGCTTCCCCAGGCTTCACTGGAGTTGATGCAGCCCTGGAACTTGCATAAGTGACACCCTGGCTTTCCCTTCCCTTTGGAGAAAGCCCTGCTCCTGGGGGCTTCACCTCCAGATCTTCTAGGAAGTGACATGAAGCTGTGCTGGTGCAGGCTCCAAGATGTTTCACTCACAAGTAGGAGGGTCGGGTGGCCAGAGCCTTTCTGGTTTAAAAAACCAAGGCAGCAAAGGCTGAGAAGGGCAGAGTTTGCTTCACAGAGCCCTGCTCTTTAACAACTAAATGACTGGGGGGAACTTTTGCCTGCAGAGTTCCCTCCGTGCCAGCCCGCTCCACGGCCATGCACATACAGCCAAGGAAAAAGAGGCCATTTAGTTTTCCATGTTTAAAAGAATGAATGTGTTTTCTTTTGCTCTTTAAAAAGTAGTTAAGGTTTCCCTAGTGATGATTGTTTCCCTTGACTGGGAAAAACCTTGTCACTGCAGCCTCGGCGGGGAGGCCAGCTTTGTTCATTGTGCCGGACGCTGGGCGCGCAGGGCAGAGCTGGCAGGTACCACGGAATGCCTCCTCCTGCCGTGTCCTGCCTTGGGGGTGACCAAAATGCAGGATACCCGGTGAAAAACCTGTGATGTGATGGTGCAGGGCTGGGGTTATGCTCTGCTTGGCTTTGCCATCTCTCAGCCCCTGGCTGCCTCTGTCCTGGCAACAACAGAAAGAGCCCAGTGACCGCTTGAGCAGGCACCAGGCTGTGACCACTGACCCTGGTGCTGGCAGCAAGTGACAGCCCATATTTTGAATCATCTTCCTCCTACATAAACCACTCTCATCCTTGCCGATGCTTCTGTACTGCACAGCAGATAAATAGCCTTGTTTTGGCCAGAGGAGTAGCTGGCAATGGAGGAGGGGGGCTTTGGATCAGTGGGCATTTCTTGATTTAGTCACAAAAGGCATAATACAAAAGTTTCAGCAGCTCCCCAAAACGTGGCGGAAGCAATGCCAGGTCCACATCCCACAGATACCACTGAGCAAAGATAAAGTGAGGCCCAACATCAGGCTTCATTGAAGTTAATACAAGGAAATACAGTGTGATGACTGACAGGCATTTCTGGGTGCCTAGAAGTTTTAGTGCAAAGCCCCAAGCCTCATTAGATAAATTATTTTGATGACTGTGGTACATATGCTCCTGTTGGGGTGTAGTTACTTCTGTTGGGGTGTAGCAGCTTGTGCTACTTTCCAAAGTCTCCATCTCATTTAGAGTGAGAAAAAATCATAACACATGCACTCTTTTACTTCAAACACTTTGTTTTTCAGAATAGTCTTGTTTTAGCCAGGAAGGATTTTGCCTTTCAAAAGAGAGAAACCACTCCCCCCTGGTTTTTTGAGGAATGCTCTTTCCTCCAGTGGGATCAGGGAGTCGTCCCACTAAGACAAAAGATCTGGAGCAGAGGGTCATAGAGATAAAGCTACTGCTTCTCTGCTGACTGCAGAGAGCAGCACGTGTGATAGAGGAGCCTCAGTAAAAATGCGTGAAAGCCAGGAACATCTGCTCAGATCATGGAAAAAATATTCCAGTGTATTGGAAAAAACCAGGAGCTTGTTGCAGGCTCCCTCTTCCTGCTTGTGATGAAGGCAAGGAGAATTAGGAAGAGCAGAGGCAGATGGGTGAGCAGCAGTCCTTCAGCTTGACCTCCCCGATGACAATGGAAGGAAACAGAGCGGCTGGGAGCTGGGAGCACAGCAGTCACCCATCGCCTGGAAGGACATTTGGAACCTCCTCATCCACAAAAAAAAGCAGGTGGAGCAGCAGAGCAGGAGCCACGTCAATACCACACTCAGGGGAAATGGCTGCAGAGGGGACAGTGGTGTTAGACCTCTCTGGCCAGTTTGGCAAAGAAGGAAAGAAGACAAAAAAGCTTAAGTGAGAGTGAAGGCAAAGGAGCTCAGAGCAGCTGAGCCTCAGAGCTACTGCTGTCTCCATGAAGCATTTCTTCTGGTGGAGAGCCTTTACTGAAGTGAAGCTGAACACCTCCTAATGCAGATCAGCCACAAATGACCCTCCCATAAAGCCAGTGGAATTATTAATTGCCAGCATCAGATATGTTCAGCCTACTTTCCTGAGTGGGAACTTATCCAGATCTCTGCAAATGTATTTGTTACTCATTATGTACACAGCAGTAAGATTTGTTAAGCAATTTTCAGCTTGGAAAAGGTGAGTGATTCAGAAACAGCTAATCACTTTTGGTGGACTGCTACTTAAGCTGTACAGTGCTTCTTCCCCAGAAAGCAGCTAGCCTTTAAAAGTCAGCAGACTATAAAAATCCTTGTTGGTAGCCAAAAGTGAGTCTTGGTGAACTGATTTGTGAGAAGAGTCCCAGAGCACTGCAGCTCATTGGTGCAACACACTGGTGCACAGAGCTGCAGGCAGCCAGATCAGACGTCCAGCTGAGAAACGGGATGTGCTGCCCAAAGATCTGACCCTGTATCCCTCTATCAGGGAACTTGTCATCAGCTTTGATGGAAACTGCTCTGTTTCCATCTGGAGACTTGTGTTTGATCCCTTTCCCAGTTCCAGGGTATTCACCACCATCTTTCTGGTTCCAAACATTGTTTCAGCTCATCAGCTCCTGCAGCAGCACAGCACGCACTGGGGACATGGGCTCCTGTGCCTGTGCTGGCTCTAGCACTTCTCACTCCCATGCTGCCAGTGGGGAAGGATCCCTGCAGCCTTCCCAACCCTGCCACTGTGAATCCCAAACTGCTTCTGGCTCCCACATGCTGAGACCAGGAGCTGTGCCCTTCTTGACAGCAAACAACTGCATCAGTCTGTGGTTACTTGATTTGAAGTCCAGCTCAGCTCCCTACAGGCCAGAGCTGCAGCTTAGGATATGGAAGAGACTCTGGTCCTAGAAGTCACAACAGAGTGTCCTGGAGGGCAGTGGTTTGGTAAGGCACAGCCTTCCTGCAAGAAACAACCTGAATACAAAACCTGTGCTTGTACATATCAGGGAGCTATAGGCTTTGCCATGTCCTCCTAAGCGATGAGCCAAACACTGGAGTCCTCTGGGAAAAAGGGGTGTCAGCACAAGGCATGTTGGGAGCACAGGTAGTCAGACCAGCAGGAGATTGTAAAAGTGCCAGTTATTCCCCATCTGGCTGATTCAGATTGGTAGAGTTAATCATAGGACAGAGGCTGCCAAAATCTCTCTTCTACAATTTGAAGGTAAGTTTTAGAGATTTAAACCAGGATGACACATTTACAGCCTGCCTGGAGGCACTTGGGTCAGAGACACCAAATGCAGGAGTAACCTCAATGACTGGAACAAAGCAACACTTTTTGTTCTTAATACCTGGGTTTTTTTCAGTCTCATTTCTTTCTATCAGCTTCAGGAGGTGACCCAAAAATCTTGGTACTGGACTAGTCTGCTCTCTGACAAGGGCCATGACATGAGCTGAAATGCCCAGAGCTCATGTCCCCAGAGAAGGGGGGTGGACAGAGATCTCCTCCCCGCACAAGGCTCAGAGCAGGCACACGCTGTGGTGTGATGATATCACATCACTCATCCTTTCATTCTGGTATTACCTAGCAGGGTGGATACGGGCCAGACAGGGCTGCCACTGACTTCCAGTGCTGCTGTAGCCATGTGAAGTATTTCCTCTGGCATAGCACAGAGGGCATTGATATGGATGCTGAACATGCAACACCCCAGGAGCATAATGCCCATAAGCACTGATGATACACAAGCAAGGCTAGCCAAGGCAAGTCATGCCATGTCAATGAAGCAATCTGCAGGAGAAGCTCGATGAGAAAGGCCTGGCTTGTAGACTTGAGTTTTGCTGTTGCTGAAACAAAGCCTCAGACGTTCACACTGGTTTTGGACACAGAAAACCTTTCCATTGCTGCTCCCTTGCCCTGTCCACTCATGGAGTTAGATCCCTGCTCTTCTGTTGTTTGACCACAACTGCACTTTGTGGAGTGTGTGCACAAGAAATGCATCACTCCCATGAGCACTTCCAAGAGAAATGTTCAGGTGTTTTTAAAGTGCCTTCTGTGAAGTGGGAAGGCAGAGCTGGAAGGGAAGAAAAGAAAGGGCCAAGCTCTGCCTGCGGAAATTTGTTTAGAATAGAAAATTTTTTAAATTAGTCATTAGTGCTGAACATCCTCACATTTACTGGGTATAGGAAGTGTAAAAAGGTGATTTAGAAGAGCAGTTATAAGTTTCATAAACATGACTAAACTCTAAAGCTAAATGTTCAACAGGCGTGACCTTTTAATTCCCCTTTAAATCAGTTTAGCACTTTCATTTGTGTTTGGAGTCCCTCATGTTTGGAAAGCACTTTGGTGATTTAAAGTACTATTTAGGAGTTTTATTGTCTCTCCTGATTTGGAGCTGGGACCACAAATCCACTGCTAAGTGGCTGGAGAAGTTTCTGCTTGCATAGGAATGCTGGGAGCACCAGCCTGCCTCGACCATGGCTCCCCAGCACTCCCAACAAATCGCCATGGCATGGTCCCCTTTTCCTAGGCAGGTCCTAAATAAAATCAGCAACCAGCAGAAGCTCCTCCAGGAATGGAAGTGCAGCTTGAGCCTCCTTGGTCTCAGATCCTTACAGAAGGAGCACAGTAGAAAGACAATGGCTTTGGGAAACCTCTTTGCCCAGAGAGAGGCATTGCAAGCAGGCAGGAAGCCACAAGCGCACGCCACGCACACCTTCCTCACAGCTGCAGACCTGCTGTATATGCACCACACAGTGCCCAAAGCATCTTCCCAGGAGACTTAGCACAGCATCTCACAGGGTTTGGTCTTTAAAGAGCACTAAGAACTATTTAAAAAGTGGCCTAAACCTGAAGGCAAAGAGAGATTTGTTACAGGCATTGAGTACCCACAGAGCATTCTCCCCGAGTGCTGCAGGTAAGGGCAGTGCAGCTCAGCCTTTCAGCTCTGCATTACTCCTGGAACCAGGGCTTGTGGGCATACATGGGACTTCTCTCCTCAGAATGAGAGAGACACAAGCTCGTTCACCATGGTCTGCTTCCAAGCCCACCTTGTGGGTGCCCTGAGACTTCCTCCTCCACCAGCTTTCCAGCCACACTGCCCTGAATGGATATGGGAAGCACAAACCATGCACTTTAGAAGCAGCTGCTTGTGGGAACTCCTTCCTCACTGGACACATCAACCACAGGCTGTGCTGGAGCCAGAGGCTCCCAGGAACATGGCAAGACCAGCTAATTACAGGGCTTCAAACACGGACCATCTCACATGCTCAGCTGCTCATTCCCCATTCTCCACACAGCAGAGTAAGGCTGAGAACAGGGACTCTATCCACATTTACTTCAGCTAGATTACCCCATTCCCTGTCCATACACAACCAGACCCAGCTGCACTCATGCTCTGCCAGGCAGGGTGCTCCTCACTGCCACACCCAGGAGCAGGCTCACCCAGCCTGGCAAGGACAGAGGATGGCACCAGCTTGGCAGAGCCAGAGCACTGGCTGTGAGCAGCCTGTATGCCATGTGGGACCCCGGAGACCAGGATGGAGGGAGGAATTCATATAAACAGCACACCTCAGCTGCCCCCAGCCCACTGCAGCAGAAGGGCTGGCAGCGAGCAGACCTCAGACAGAACCACCATTAATTTTATCCTCGGCTTCATTTTCGGAGTCAGAGCCCTACGTGCACCCCTTCACCATTTTAGTTATGAGTCACTGAAAACTGTCAGCTGTAGCTGCACAGCTCCACTCCTGCAGGGCCAGGTACCTACCTCTGCTCCCAAAGCCAACGTCCTGCCACGCCTGCCTGCTGGGAGGGCATCCGAGGAGCCGGCTGGGCAGCGCCGTGCCAGGGGAAGGCCAGCGCGGCGCTGGGGGACGAAGCTGTCACGGGAGCAGGCAAGGAGGTTTCTTCCCACACCGCTTCTTCCACGCTGCCTCTGACGCTTGTGCGCAGAGCTGGCAAGCCCTGCTGCACCCCGGCACTCCCCTGAGCCCTTAGGGAAAGGAACGGGATCCTCAGAGACACAGAGAGGGTTACCCAACCCTACATCCTGGTGCGGCACGCAGGCTTGGATTTTCCAACCCAACCATGCGCTGACACGCAGGGGTGGGGCGGGGGAAGAAAAAGAGGATTTCAGCTGTTAACTTCTAAGAAATTGAGGAAAAGCTTATCACTCCTGGGGAACTGGCCCCAATCTCCTGAGAGCTGGTGCATGCCATGCTGCAGAGGTGCCAGCCAGGGAAACACCGAGTTTTGGTGGAAAGAGGACTGCTGGGGCCACCAAAGAAATTTGCTGCTTTGGTGCACGTTCACAGCCTTACACAGGGTGCTGGGGAGGAAAAGGTTTCTCTAACTCAAAAGGGAAATGCTGATCTGAAACAGGAAAATACAACTTTCTTTTGAGAGTTAATAGCAGAAAATCACCTCTGCAATGGCTGTGTGTTGAATACCCGGGTGTGCAGCAGGGAGAGGATGCTTGGGGAAAAACACCCTGTCCCTGCCTAAGTGGCTCACTCAGGACCCCAGGAAAGCCCTGGGGGCTGCTGCTGGCACAGGCACAAATGGGGACATGCTGAGGTTTTGGGGGGAAACACTGCTCAGTCAGGCCAATAGCAGAGTTGGCAAGTGCCCTACGTGGGAGTACCGGATGTGGGAAGAGAGGGTCTAAGTTCTACAGCAATGCTGACAACACACTGACCACAAACAGCATCACCCAAGGATCACCCAGGCAATTCAGGTTCGTAAAGACAGACCCAGAGAGCTGATCGCTTTTTTGGAAAAAAAAAAAGTGAAATTGTTTCTAAACCAAATATTTCTCTTGAAAGAGGCTATTTTAGGGCGGGTGGAATGACACAGTGTGACATCCTTTAAAGAGGTAGAGATCATGGGTTTCATATTAAAACTCAGATAGTCTTTCTTGGAACAGCATGTTATGGTTGAAGAGAATTCTCGTGAATTTTCTGGTCCAAAAAAGGAGACAAAGATGAAGGGTAGTTATCTCTAGCCCTAAAATAGTGAGGGCACTTGCAATACAATGAACAGAAGCAATACAATGAACAATTATAAACATGGGTGTAGCACAGGCAGAGTTTAGCTCATTGTATCCTAGCGTTTCCAAATATATTTTGGCTTGAGGGAAGAGCAAGGGAGAAGACGCCCAGTCTTCTGAACGACTGGGTTTTCCATCAAGGCACATGCCCACGATCTCTGAGGCTGCATCTGTGGGCAGCAGCCGGCTGCTGAAGTCTTCCTGCTACAGGCAACTATGTTTAGCTTCTCTTACAAGGTGAAGGAAGCAGAAGAGGAGGAAAAAAACTTAGTCATCTTCTCCCCACAGACATTTTGCTGTTCATTTACTTCACCAGCACATGAAGCACTTAGTCCCTCTGTCTCCGACAGGCTTTTTCTATTTTTATTTTTCCAAATCAAAATAAAAAAAGGAGGTTTCTTCCCAAATAAGCAGCTAGTGGAGGAGGCTGGGGGTGTGAGCAGCGAGTGACCAGGACTTCACCCCAGCTCAGTGGCTGCTGCAGACACCCAGGCAAGCCTTTGCATGCAGGAGGAGAGAGGGCAGGAACTGCCACTTCCTCTTGCTCAGCGAGAGCTCAATGAGCTGCTTCAGCAAGCCAAGGTGCCAAGCATCCTCTGGAGCTGAGATCTGCTTTGTGCCCCTACAGGCAGTTGGCACCTGCCCTCACAGTAAAATCAGTGTTCTTACACACCACTCATGCTCCAGGTGTTTTCCAGCAGCAAGGACTATCTTGCAACCTAAACCACACATCCAGCTTGGATATCCTCCGTTCTCCAACTCAGAAATACAGTGTCAGAGCAGCACTTCCTTTGGGGTTGATTTTAGTAAGCCAGCCACCACAGCTCCTGCATTAGAGACCTTAAGGATAGAAACTTCTGTCAAAACTGGCTTTGTCCAACAGTGTTGTAGAACACCAGAAAAGTGCTGCCCTTCCTGACTCCTCTCATCCTCAGGAGAGCACCAGGGGTGCTTGACACTGTCCCTTCCCCCAGTGAGCCTTGTGACTGTGAAATGCAGGCACCAACACCAAGGTGCACACTGGTGCTGAGATGCAGCCTCAAAAGGGTAGCAGCAAGAAATAAAGCGTCTCTGAATGCAAGTGCAATGTAGAGCTGGGCATTTGGTTTCTCCCCTGTGCACAGTATCCTTAAGGGTCCAAGGACAGGGAGGCAATCCCCAAAACTCCCATAATTTCTCCCCCATCAGAAGCAAACTCACTGGCATGGCAGTGACCCAGTGCTTTACAACTGACTCAGGATGAGGTTTTTTGGAGGGCTCAGAAGGCACCCAGATAGCTCACAGCTTCCTGTTGCTTCAGCTTTACAATAAAGCAACATAAATAGATCTTCATTTTTTGTTGACATTTGATGCTGTACAGCAAAACAGGCATTGTTAACCTAAAAATAGGAAACGCTGTGGCAGCTTTGAAGAGATTCAGCTTTTTTCCTGTACTGATGCAAACCCGGTGGCCGCGTGCCAGATGCCTCTGTCCTGCTTTGAAGAACGATGAAATTCTTCGCGGCGCTCATAAATCACCGCTTTGTTAGCACCCGGCAAGCTCCAGTGACACCGGCCAACCCTGGCATTTCCTTCTTCTCCCTCGTAAGGGAGGGGGGGATGCTTAACGCTGCATTTCACCCCCGGTGGAGATGGACAGCCCCGCGCGCCTATTGCCGAGCGGAGCGCAGGCGGAGGTTGCCACGGCAGCCGCTGACGCACAGCCGGGCCCCACTTCTACATTTTTCCATTACACGGTGTTGAAGCTTGCAGAGCAGGAGGTAGCTTTCCTGAGTGAGCAACTGAGAGATCAGCGAGATGGCAGGGCTCTGCAGGGCATGCCCTGCGCTACTTACGCCACGTTTGAAAGGGGGAGTGCGCCATGCGGCCAGAAAGCTGCCTTGCTCGGAACAAATGAGTGCACGTTTTCAGATCTGGCTCGAAAAAAGGGCACAGCCACCACTACACCTCTCAGAGTGTGGGTATAGAAAAGTCAAGGTTCCAAGCAGAGTGAGGTGTGGGTGGAGAACCAAAAATTCCTGGTGGCTTTCCCTGTGGAGCAGAGGGGTGACTCCTGGGGGAGGATGGGCTGACACAGTCCTCACTCCAGCGTGTTACCCAGGTACCTGGGCGTGCTGGGACCAGGGCCATGTGGCTGTACTAGCACAGGCACTGCTGCCAGTCCCTTCACTGGGTCCCACCCACAGGGATGCCCGTTTCACTGCTGTGCCATCATCCCCAGAGTGATTTAAGGGGGCTGAGCCAGCCCTGCTCACGCTTGGGAAGGGCCTCTGTCTTGCAGCATGGATGGGGAGCAGCAGCACAGCCTAAGCAGCCACAAGAGCAGCTCTTGCCATGCACACGGTCTCTCTCACTCCATGCTTTGGTGGCTCTCAGGGTCAGGTCTCTCCAGATGTTCATCTTAGCTCACAGACTGATTTTAACCCTCCTCTCCCACTGCTGGGTGCCAACAACCACAGGGATGGTCCTTCAATCAGCAGCTCAGAGGAGCAGCCTGCCCAGCTTCCGCACAAAGCCAGAGCTATGTAACATCTCTGGTCACAGCTTATCTACCTCCCACGCAGCTGGAAGCTGCAGGCCAGGCTTGTGAGATATTAAATACCACCAAACACAACAACTTATGCAGTTTTTAACCACCTCAGAGATAGGCAACTGGTGAACATCAAGCCATTTTTGGGCATACCTATTTCAAGTACAACTCAAATGATTCTGGGTGATTGAGTATGTTTGCTGGAAGTTCAGCTAACTGTTATGGTGTAATTTCACCATGACAATTCAGGATTAACATTTTAGGGTTACTGTTTCCTCTTTGGTTCAGTTATTTTCCTGTGTTCACAAATCTGTTTGTCCTTCCCTGGTGTAGGCAGAAGTAGCAATCTCTGCATTCCTTACAGGGATCTCCTGCCCTGCAGGGTTAATTCCCCCAACCACTCTGGGGCACTGTGCAAGTACTGGGAGGCTGCAGCTGCCTCACAAACCCACCTCTCTTAGCAGTGTGCTGGCTCACATGTGGCAATCCCACTCGTGGAGTCAGGGACCTGCACAAAGGTGTAAAACTGAAGTGTTAGTTCAGTGATACTGAATCATGGCATGGGAAATGTCCCCTGTATGAATGAAAAAAAAAGAAAAAAAAAAAAAAACAACAACCCTGTGTGTTTCCAAGCTCTTGAATTGCTCCTGTTGCTGATTAGGGATAGAAGGAAGCTAGAGCCAGGCAGTCTCACCTACAGAGTGATCACTAGAAGCTCCCCATATCCCCCTTGTAGATTTTCTATATGAAAAACAAATCCAGCTCTCTACAGAGAAGCACTGAGACCTTCACAGTCTCGGAACAAAGGGTACCATGATCAACTCAAAATCAGAATTTACCTTTTGGAGCTTGTTGCTTTTTGGTGACTTTGCTCCACTGTTTGGAGGCACTGTTTGACCTGTGGGGAACCAAACCTTATTTTTTACTGCTAAGTCACAACTCTGTGCAACAGCATATAGCTGCCAGGGCCTGTCAGGGATGTAACTGGCCTTACAGGAACCCTGGCCTTACATGGAATGAGGAGGAGAGATTTGGAGAAAAAGAGCTGTACTGCTTTGCAAATGTACTATCCCTGGCACATGGCAATCCACTAATAAAAGCAGTATTTGCATTTTTTGCATAAAACCCATTTGGATTCACTGCTCCTTCACCTGCACAAGCACCAAGACTCTCTGCATGAAAAACAAGTTAGGAAGCTACTGATGATAAAGTGGCATTTAGGATCCTACTGCTTCAGGAACTACTGAAAATGTTTCATGTGCTCCCTCTCAGAGCAGACAAGTGTTTCAAACCACGGCCACCACAAGACATTTGAGTCCCAGTGACAGCCTCGTCACTGGGGGAGGCTCACACCTCCTCACCAGTGTACACTGGTACTACATGCCTAGGATGGCACAGCTACCTAGGGACACATCCCAGGACACCAACAGGGAGAAGGACCATTTCTCCTGAGCTGGCATCTGTGAAATGGCCAAGAAAACTGTTGCCAGCACTCTTCCTGCACATGGGCCCTGGCCAAGGGCATGATTGCCACCCTGGAGTTCGGTATCGACCATACGTCAGCACTTGCACAGCTCTGCACAGGAGCTATGTAAATGTTGTGACTAAATCTTCTCCATTCCTAATCACAAATGTAATTGTCTATGCAAAGCTGGTGCACCCAGGTACTGACTGCCTGGGCCCCTTGCCTCGGCCCGCTCACCCCTGCATGAGGGCAAGGCAGGGACCCCCAACACCCATGCTCCAGCTCATGAGGGTAGATGTAAAAATCTCACAAGACTTAAATCTGCTAGTGGTGTTGTCCAGGCAGCAGTACTGTGGATGCAGAAGAAGAATAAAAAAAATCCACAAATAAAAGTATTTTGTCTTGGCTAACACAAGCCTATGGAAACAGCAGCACAGGTCTATCCCTCTTACACAGTCACCAGCAGACATGGCACACGTAGAGGGAAAGTGTCCTATTTTACTTAGATTATAAACAACTGTAAGCTTTTAGGGCATTACAGTTAGTGGTTCTGTAATGGAAAAGTTTTATATGCTGGAAACAGTGTCTTGTTAATGAGCTAAGGTATTTATAGTATTTTTAATAGCCACAGGGTGCTTGAGATATTAACAAAAAACGTGTTGATGAGGTGACTATTTGTGACACCCACTGATGTGCCAGACAAGAACAAAGTATTCTCAAGTCAATGACTGGCACATCCCAGAGAGTGGCTAGATGAGAGGAGGGTAGAAGAGGAGATTTTTGTTTTCTGTATAGAGAGGTAGTTAAAAAAAGGATCATTGAAAGCATTTGGAAAGTTTTAGCTGTGGCAAGCAACTAACACAGACTCTTCTGGAAGATGCAGGTCCCATTAAGAGGTTGTTAATTTGAGTTTAAGCAGCTCCAAAGGGAAGGAGCAGAAACACTCACAGAACTGAGGATCTGGACAAAATCAGGAGGGGAGCTGCAGCTGTGTTTCAGCTGCACAGCAACCAGTGCTGGGATTTGGGACTGGCAGCAGAGCTCACTATGAGGGCTCTTGGTTAAAAGTGGAAAGTTTCACATGCAGGGGGATGGGTAATGCCCATGTGGGGCACCATCCTTCTCCCCACAGCACCGCTGCTTCCTTGGATGAGAAAGAGGACAATATAAAAAATTATCCACTCCAAGAGTCTGGCCTCAAGAGCTGGATTTTGTGAGTCAGTCCCAGTCTCGTTGAGCCTCCCAGTCCCATTGGAAACTATGAAAAAAAACCCACCCTCTCTTCAGACAAGCCTGCCCTTTGTGCGCTGGAGATCCTGTTCTGGTGGCGTGGGGCCGTTCGCCACTCCTGTGCTGCTTTGGGCTGTGATTTGGGGGAACCACCCTGCCCTAGCTGGGCACAGGAGAGCAGCTCCTGAATTGAAGGCATGTGTTAAATTCACCCTGGATGAGTTTCCCTTTACAGAGCCCTGTTTGAGCAACTTGCTGGAGCCAACTTTTAAAGCCTGCAACTTTTAAAGCACCCATGAACATTGTCTGGCTGTAATTTAACCTTGTGATAATTTCAACCCATGTAAATGAAAGCCATAGGGGCAACTTGTGCCTTTCAGCCCTGTGAGAGAGCAGCCACGCAAGCCAAGCATCCCCTGTCAGCAGAGCATCCCATGCTCAGGAGCCATTAACACCTGAGTCAGGGGAAGGAGGACAGAAAGAAATGGAATATAAAGCCTGAACTCAGGGCTGGAGCTTCGCCCCTTGGGTAGCTGCATGCTTTGAGAAAGCTGAGAGATGTACCCAGTGACTGAGAGTTGATACCAGAGCTGTGATTACTCAAATTAAGATGGCACTTCAAACCCGAGGACTGGTCCCACCATGCACAATGCTACATCATCTGGGCATATGTGGCCAAAGATATATTCCTTCCTGACCCATTCCCATCCCACATACACACTGCTTGCTTCTCCCCCTCCTCATTTCTGCTGGACAGACAAGAGAAACTCAACCAGCACCTCACTGTGGCCATCTCTTGCAATGGAGAGAGCCAAGGAAGAGCCAGATGCTCACTGTATCCTGGAGCCCCCTGCCCCAGGGCAGCCCTACACAGCCAGGGTGTGATGCTGCTGGTGTGCCTGGCAGACAGCTCTGTCCCTGGTCCACCAGCAGCCAGAATTTGCTGTACTATCACTTTGGCACACTCCTTCCTTCCTTGGCAAGACAGGCGAGGACTAAACTTTTCCATTGAGACGGATAAACAAAGACTTTGCTTTTTCCCCCCATAACAAAGTTTAGCCCAGGAAGTCACATGAGTGCAGCTGCATCCAGCATGTATATCCAAAATGGCTTGAGCTGCTGGCACAGTATGGATGTACAAAACCTGATACAGGACAAAGCTCTGCCCTGGAAATGCCCTTCCACCAATGCGTGGAATTGCACCAGAGACATCCTGTCCTTCCGCACTAAGGCCAAATCTGACCCTTGGCCGGAGTGGATTCCCCTGCCTCACTCCATGTGTCAGGCAGGGATCCTCAGCACAGGCAGTGACGCACTGTCACTGAGACAGTCAGAGCCAGCTCTATGTCCTGGCTCTCCCCCTAACTCCCCACAGCCCCCGAAGCCTCCCCGTGAATTGCTGTCATGTGCTGTCCCAGTGCACAAAAGGCACCCTTGGCAGGACACTGAAATGCAGGTACAGGAATTTTGCTGCTGGAGGAGCCTGGCTGCCCCAGCCAGCCTGGAGACAGAGGCTGGAAAACTACCCTGCAAAATATCTGTGCTCTGGAGTATGGAGAAACTATGAACAGTTTGCCTTAGGGGCAGCAAAAACACAGGGATTTGCTGATGGTCATTTTGTGCTATTAGAGCAATAAATCCATTCAACTGTCAGCCAAAATGCCAGAGAAAAAGAATGTGAGCTTAGGGAAAACAGGAAAAAAAAAAAGTGTTATTAGTTGAAAATATTTTCCTGCAACTTTTAGAGGCAGTTCTGAGCCCAGCACCAATCAGTCAGAAAACCTGCTACCTCTGAACCCATGCCAGGCCACCCCTGTGGCTATTGTGCTTCCCCTGGACTTCCTCACCCTGCACAGAGGTTCACAAACACCAAAACACTGGAAAATTTCATCTGAAGCCCTTGCAGAAGATAGCAAATGCAGACTGTCTCCTTTCCCCTTCCCAGAGAGAAAGGCAGGCTAGGAGGAGGTTCAAGGGCAGCACGAGGTGTTGATAGTCTGCAGAATTTAAGTTGTCCTGAGCCTGCATTTTCCTCACTGAAAAATCATTTCCATCGATGCCATTTTACTGCATCCCCAACTTGTGCCCCTTCTCTTACCTCTCTTCCCTCTTTGGTGAACTTTTCTGGATGTTTTCCAATGGAGGACATTGTCCTAGTAACCTTGAACTGACTTGTGGGGAAAATGCAAGGCAAATGGGCCAGGTGAGTAGATGTGTGGTGGCTCAGCTTCTCTTAAAGCTGAATCCCTGCTGCCACCTCCAAAGGTGCCTTCAGCATGAGCTGCTGACAGCAGACAGGATCCAACATCTTGTGATCCTTTTGCTGCTCAGCAGGGCATTTCCAGCCCCTATATTGGGGCTGTCCATCTGCAGGCAAGAAGCTCTGCCCCTGTCTTGTTCCCAGTAAAAGCGTAGACATGGGGGTGTTTGGCTGGAAAACTGTTAGCAATCCCATTTCCCAGGAATCTGGGGCCTGTTGCCTCAGCTGGAGTCCCCTACCTCGTGTTGCAATACGCCATGGCTGCCTGGTGGGAGCCAGTGACAGCCAATTCCAGCATTCCCACTCAACGGCTAGCTCCCAAAGGAAATGAGCTGTCAGGCCTGCACAACTGGGATGACAGCTTCCAGTTGTGCTGTGCTCTCAGCTTGCAGCCCATTCCCAGTGGATGGGCAGGATCCTCAGAACAGGTACTTTGCTCTGTTCTGTTCTGATCCCTCCAGCTGATTTTGGCAGCTGTGAACAAAGAAGGTCACTCAGTGGGTCAGTGCTTGCTCTCAGTGACCGGGAAAGATGGATCAGCACAGGGCAGGGCTATGAAACTGCTCCTTCATGCCAAGACTTCCAGTTCATGCTCAGAGACATGGAGGTCCCACGCTGAAGTGCTGCCAGACCAGCAGAGTATCATTAGAAGGGCAGTGGCCCCTCTCCCTGTGGATGAGAGTGACTTTCCAGGACCGGCAGGATGTCCCTGATTGGGGCTGAGCAGAAACTCAGTTGCAGCAGTGAGATTGAGAGGCAGGAGGAGGGCAGGAGCCAGGGGCCCTGGCACTGGTGCCCAGAATATGGGGTTGGCATGTGGACAGTTGCTGGAGCACAGGGCTTACCCCAGGGCTCACCTTTAAGAAGATGATGCAGAGCCAAATGTTTTGCAGGACAGACCAATGAGGAGTTTCTTGACACAGGACTGGGTTGGACTACCATGATCCATAGCCACTTTCTGAATTCAAGGCCAGACTGTGCTATCTGACCACAGTCATACTGGGGCAGGGTGGAAACTGAAAGCCATGGTGATGACCCAGCTGAAGGGAAAGGAGGAATCAGCTGAACATGTTGTGATTTCCGCTCAGCCCTGTTGATTCCTGCACTTACTGAAGTGGCACTGTTTGTTGATGTAACAGGGACTGACTCAGTGGGAATAAACCCTGAGGGAAAGGTCCTTCTGAAATATTTGTTCCTATTATTTATTCTGTGGCTTGATCAGACATCTCTACCAAAAAATCAGCAATAACCTTGCCTTGTAATTTACTGAAAATGAGGTCACCGGCCCTGATTCACTTACAAGGGGCTTCATAAGAACAAAAATGCTACAAGAGAAAAAGAGAGAAAAAGAGAAGAGAAAAAAGTGAGCCCACATCTTCCACATCCCAGCACTGCCACCACCTAAAGCATGTGTTTTGAACGCCTGAGTCTGAAAACACCTTTGCTTTCTTGTCCTGGGACACACCTTCCCAGTTGCATATGGCAAACAGGGAGATAGGAGAACATGCATTTTTGCTACAGCTGCATGAAAAGCCAGGTGGTGATGAATTGCATATCCATGTTCTATCAAACACAAAGCTCTGACAAGGAAATTACAAGATTTGGCTTCATCCTTCCACTCTGATGCAAAGCTTCATTTGAACTTGAAGCTTATCTTTGCAATGTTGAGCGTGAACATCTGCAATTTCTATGGGATCTAGAGGAAACCTCACAAGAGAAATCCAGCAGACAGCCATTTAGCATAACCACATTTCTAAACTACAGGGCGACCATATTAAATTAGGTTCCTTTCAACACACACAGAGAAGAAGAACAGGAAAGGCAGAGGCCCCAACAGCTCTAGTCTGAGACTCGTGTTTCATGCAAGTGACATTTTTCCAAAACATAAGCAGTAGGTAAAAAGCCTACCCCTAGATTGATTCAACTCCACCATTACTTTAAGAAAGCAGTACAAAATAACCCAGCCTCAAATCAGTCGTGAGCAAGTAGAAGGTCACTGGTTTGCTTGGAAAGTCTTTGTCTGGCTCTCCCAGTGCCTCAGTGCCACCCAGCCAGCTACCGAATGCAGGCTTGTAGCACCCAGGGTCTGGCAATAAAGAATGTTTTCAAGGAAAGTGGTTGGGTTGGCAGCTGAGATACTAGCAGATAAATGCACAGAAAAGAAAGTTACATCTTCCCAGAGGAGCAGCTCTTTAATGCCATTCCCACCCGACGAGTTTCCCCTATTACACAGCTTCCTTGAGGTTTGTCTTAGATTTTTTGATAAGATACTGGGAGTTTACATACTGAGTAATTGTCATCCTCAGAAGAGTAACACACGAGCATTAAAGACTTTGAATCAGGTTTTTCAGAGGCACACAACTACTTCTCTCCACAGTTCATTACACAAAGTGAGTAGCTTCACAAGTTTAGGCATCTACAGCAGTGCCTCATGCTGCTACAATGGCACTGTGTAGATTCCTAAACTCGAGTGTCCACTGATCCTCTCTGGGCTGTGGGACACAAACATGGCTGTAGGAACCTGTAAGAACCAAACCTCCACCCCTGCCCCTAGGTGTAGGAGAGAGCACATGGATAAAACTGTGAGCCAGCCACAAGTGCTGCAGCCCATGTGGAAGGAGGCAATCCTGATTTGCCAGGTGCCTGCTGATCCCTGCCACCTCCCTCTGCCCCATTTTGCTCTGGCAGAGCAGCCCACGCACAGGATTCCTTCACAGCTGAGACAGCTGGCACAGAGACCCTGACCTAAGGGGTGGAGATGTGCAGGGCCACTCATCCAACAAAATCCAGAGGTGGATTTCTGTGTATCTGGGTGGTGCCTCACAAGAAACAGGGAAGGTGTTGCAAAGTCACTTTAATCTGGTAAGCCTTGCCCCTACCTGATCTCATTAATCAATTCCTCTCAGAGAGAGGCAGTAATTTCAATGGTATGCAGCCAAACTCCCTCCTCCTCCACTCCTCCAGTGATCCAAAGGTGCTTTACATACCACAGCACCTGTGCCCGGATCAACAGGCAGAGCATCTGCCTTCTGCTCTCCGCTCTCCTCCACCAGTAAATCCAGTATTTCACACCCTACACACTCACACTTGTAGGTCCAAGCAGCAAACTTTTCAGTTTTAGCTTGATTCATCCTTTTTGCATCATTTCTTCCCAGACTTGCCTATTAAAGCTGAGGCCCCTTGTGCAACAGGACATAGAGCTACACCTCCAGCAACAGCCCCTCCATTTCACAGGCTTTGGCGGCCGTCCCTCCCAGCAAGTTACTTGTGTTTTCCTAGGAAATGTGGCAAGCACTAATCCCTTTGTTTTCATATTACTTCTGAAGATTGCATTCAGCATTTGTCACCCCCAGATCTCCCTGATGACGTGGGACATTCATTTCCTCATCCCCATGGGACACAGTTCCATGGACTCTGGAGGGGTGGGCAGGGAGAACACAGCCCTTCCAAGTGAGCAGTGGCATCAGCTTGTGAAATGTGCCAGGGTGTTTCTCATGGGCTGCCCTGCACAGCAGACACCGAGTGCTCGGGAATTGAGTGGTGACTGAGACAAGGCAAATTTCCCTTGTCCCTGCCAACACTTGTGGGGGTGGCCATGGCATGCCAAACAGGCAGCACCAGGTACCAGGAAAGCACAAGCAACAAAGAGCCTGTGTGCTCCAGCACAGAGTGGTGAGGGATGAGAGAAAAGGGTGGGATGTGAGGAAGAAGAAGAGGGAAGGCAGAGTAGCCCTTGCCTGCTGGGCTGCAGAGCTGAACACTGCCCTGCTTCTTCCCCACCATTTAACCCCAAAAATCCTTGTACTACCAAAACAGCTTCTTACAACATTGCTTCAGTGAATCTCAGCTGTCCTTGAGAACAAAAAATCTCTGCAGCTCAAGCCAGTAAAACCTAAGTTGCGGGGTGGTGGGGCTGTGGGACACCATTCTGAAGATGCAAGTGGGTTAGGCAAAAAGAACCCCAAATTGAAAGCCTAAAAGCATTTCATAGAGACACCACAGCTCTCATTCAGAGACTGCTCAAATATTCCCTGTTGTGATGGAAGGCCTTTTATCATAAGTCAAATCAAGTAAATGACTTTTCCTCCTTATTCATTAAAACATTTTCTGTACCACCTATAGCCAGAGGCCCATAATTTGCCTGACACAGAACACTGCACTGCCACGGGAATAAGCATCCCCAAGTCCCTCATTTCCAGAGACTGAATGCACCTGATACCCCTGAAACCAGACCTCTGTCCTCCCCCATCACCCTGCTATGCAGCCACTTCATCCAATGCCAACCTCCCCTGTTCCCATCTCTCTGCCACAGAAAATCAGCCATGCCTCAAACTTTCCAAGCACCTGTCACTCCTCCCTGTCTGCCCCCACAACCCTACCTGGGACAGGAATTCCCACAACAGTCCATCATCGCTGGCTTGCCGCGGGCAGCCCTGCATGGCAATCCCGCGGGAAAGGCTCTTCTGTGCACTCCCGGCAGCCCGAGACTCGGAGAGCTCTGGGAGAGGCAGTGCCCAAAGCACTAAGTGCTCTCCTGCCTCATGTTTCCCTCCTCAGGCTCTGACGACAGGTCTCTGCTGCACCCAGGAGCCTTTATAATTCACCCATGGTGATTCCTTGAGCTAGAGGCAGTTTTCCCAGAGGTTTCCCGGATCTCCTGTGCAAGGCTATTGCTATAAATCAGTTGGATTGCTTAGTCACCTCTGTTTGTCCAGCCAGTGCCAAGGCAGACCTGCTATTTCACAGCATGTACTGTACTGTAAGGAGCCAGTTCCTGTAAATTAGATGCACCACTGCAAACTGAATCGCATATTGTTTTCTACATCGACTTGTTTTCTGCTGGCCTGGAAGAAACTTACTTTACAGCCATAAATAAGACAGAGAACAAAAAACAGTTACAGAGTCATGTTAAAGGCTGCCTGACAGAGGGCCATGTGTGCCTGAGAGACTGCGGTGTGACTCTGAGGGCTGAGGAGTGAGGAAAGGGGAGGTCTGAGAAGTGCTCTGTGCTCCAGCAGGCACTGGATGTGCTCACTGAAGCCAGAGTTTTTCCCTGAGGGCCACTGAAGTTTGGAGGGCCAAGACCCTTCATGCAGTGTTCATGAGCATGAAGCACTGTCTGAACCAAAAGCTGCACTCCAGCCTTGCCAGCCTCAAAATGGGCTACAAACCAGGGGTATCCAAGTGAGTGCTTAAGGTAAGGCTGACCTCTCTGCCAAGCCTTCCTCATTTCTAAAATGGAGCACTCAAGGACGCCTGTGACATGATTATTCCCACATAGATGTGAGCCCTGGAAGCAAGACAGCATTTGCTGTCCCCAGCCAGGGGGCTGCACCCCACAACTCCTAACAATGAGCTCCCATGCCTGCCCCTGGCACAGCCACAAATGTGCTCACAAAACCAAGGGCAGAGAGCCTGGTGGGTGCCATTTCAACAAAAGTAAAGAGAGGCCCAAATCAGCTGGCAGAAGTTGCTGGAAAGCTCTACTTTCATCACCCCTCACTCTGTTCCTCCACAGGGTCTCCCAAAAAGGAGGGGAGCTTCTCCAGTGCTTGCAGTCCCTGTGGGGCCATACCCACCTCTTCACTTACCTGGACAAAAAAAAATTGTGTCCAGCTCTTTTCTGTTGGAAAGGTTTGTATTTCAGTTCTCCTTACGATATTGATTATAAAATCCAACTTTTGACTTGTGTGATGTATTAAATACAAAATATTTAAAAATATGGAAAGCCTGTGGCAGAGGGGGAGAAATAATCAGGAAAGCCTGTGTACTAATGCTGAGATAATGCTTAAAGTAAACAGGAATCAGGGCCTATTTGTGGTACATCCTGTGCAATAAAAGAGATGAAAAGATGATGCATATTACTACCAAGACCTTATAGTATAACGTGCAAATTCTAGTAAAACTTTCTGTATTTCAGAGGCAGATTGTCTAAATCCTGAGAGAGGCAAGTCACTGGTGACGGCTGCAGACAGAAGTGACCGACAAAAGCAGCCAAATTGCTTCCACCAAAGGAACTTCATAACAAGGTTGCAGAGCCCTCAGGAGCCTGCCCAGAAAGTCAATGCTGCCAGTCTCCCTCTGGATTTGGTGCCTGGATTTAAGGGCATTCGCTTGCCAGGAAAAGAGGGCAATGAGAGTAATTAAGGAAAAACAGAGAAGGAAAAAGCACAACAAGAATTAGTACAATGCTCAGAAAAAAAATCCAGATCCAGGGAAGAAATGCTAGGTCCCTGGTAGTAGCAACCACACTCAGCAGCCAAGACCCAACACATCTGTCCCTGGGGCAATTTCTTTTTCCTTGGCATCATGATGGGCTAGGGGCACTGGGAGGCTGGCATGCCCATCCCTTCTGGTAACAGCACAGCAGGTGAAGCTGGACTGGATCAGATTCACGCTGTGGCTCTGCTTAGCACAGCCTGGCTGCTCCTGTCCCCAGCTGCCAACACAGGGTTGTGTCCCAGCTGTGTCCCTTGCACCCCCAGCAGGGCCCAAGGCCACAGCCAGCCTGCCACAACTGCTGCTGGCACACAGACAACAGCACACAGAGAAGGCTATGGAAATTCAGACCTGCCATATCCTCCAGAGGATGAAGCTGTTCCCACCCCAGGCTGCCTTCAATGCACAGCTTCTCCTGGCTTCTCCTACCCAGATGCTTGATGAAAACTTGATGAAAACCTCATCAGGCTATAATGCCAGCTTTGGGAACAAAGTGTCCAGAAAACCTAGGCAGAGACTTCTTGCTCGGAACAGAGAAACCCGAGGGCAGATACTCCCAGGAGTGAGGTGCAGGACGTCCCCTGCTAGGGGAGGTACTGTAGGTCCAGCCTAGCAGCCTGAACTTCCCCAGACAGGTGCCTGCAACAGAGCATTCCTGTGGCCCCAGCATGCCATCCTTCCCCAGCCTGTGGTGAGACATGAAACAGAAGTGGGCAGTGGTCTGACAAGAAGTGACAGTGCAGGCCACACTGCCTCGCTCTGGAGTTTGTAACAAACGCCTCTGCTCATGACCACCCCTCAATGAGCAGGCTCTTTGGGACAGGTTTTATTGGTGAGAGTCACAGAGGGGCCATGGTTTTAAGATTTACCAGCTCTTTCTCATTCCCCACACCACATAAACAGCATGTTTCTATTCTGACTTCAACTATTATTGAAGCAACTAGGGAAGTCTGTGATTTCTGTAAAACTTAAAGTAAAACCTACCTTCATACTGGGCAAAATTGTGAAGTTCTTCTTTTTAACACTCCTTTTTATTGAAAAAACTCGACTTAAATTTCAGTGAGAGCACTGCTTTCCAGTAAGAATGGAGGCAAAATTGGAAGAAGTTTTGGAGTTGGGTCCACAGGGTGTAAATACGACTGAGGTACTTATCAGTGCATGGGTGGAAGTACTCACATCCCAGAGCAGGAGCGGAGAGGGGAGGATGTCACTTCTGGTCACTCAGATCCAAGAGCTCCTGTCCTGCTGCACTACAGCACAAAGGACAAGTAAACCCCTCCTCAAATCATATTCTTCTCCACAGACAAAAAGCTCCACCTCAGAAAGCTGTGGGCCTTTGCCATGGGCCAGGCAGTGCCTCTGCAACCCCCTTTCCATCACATCTTTAGCTTTGAAGGTCTAAGGACTGGCAGTGACACTGGCAAGAAACACCATAACAGAATGTGAGGTCTCTGGGTTCTGGGTGTGTATCCCTGGGCGTGCACACTTGTGCCCCTGCTCCTCCTCAAGCCACTCAAAGTTAACCTCCCAAGGTCTCTTCCACCTGCATGTTACTTACTGCACCTCAGGCCAGCTGAAAGGGGTTGCAAGAGAAGTATAAATCTGAAGAGGAAACCCATAGGCACTCGTTTGAGGGTAGAAAAGAGAGATGTTTTTATCGGTGCTACCCTGCTCACCTTGGCAACCCACCACCAGAAGAAGGAAACATACTGCTTCTCTCTTCTTTTAGGAGAGGTTAAGGACTCCCCTCAGCATGAGGCTGTGTACATCTCTGCGGTCATGCACCCCTGTAGCATCTGCTTTATGTCTGACCTCACCTGTCTGCCCCTTCAGCAGTTATTTTGGGAGGTGGCCCGTGAAAAAGGCCCAGCACTAACGAAATTGTGGATTATTAACATTCAGAGAGCTCAATCATTGAAAGGAGTTGTACAGGCCTCTGACTGAAAGGGATGAAACTCCCACAGGATTAGATATACTGCTGCTTTGCAGAGCAGAGCCTGGGGGTGCCTAACCCAGCAGCAAACAGCCAGGCATCAGAGACAATCTCTGTTGTCCTGAATGGGAGCTGGCAGAGCTCCCAGTCTGATGGGATGGTAAAAAGAGCCAGTCCCACCATGTGGAGGAGAAAACCCCAGTGCAGGAGGAGTGGGGAATTTCTGTGAAAATTCTGCCACAGACTGAAACTGCAAGGCTGTCAGTTGGCAGAGTCAGAAGGTCCACCTGTAGGAACATGTTTTGCTGGACCAAAGAGGAAAAAGACAACCACTTTCCTGAGCAGAGAAGAGACAGAGAAGAGCCCAAGAACTGGAAAAGCATCCCTTCCCATGGGGCCATGCAGCCTAATGGCACACCTGCCTGGACTACCCAAATCCACAAAGCATGGTGAGGAACAACAGTGAACACAGAGGTTCCAGGAGGCAGGTGGTGCAGTCCCAGTAAAGCCTTCCCCTGGTAAATAATGATGCATGTTGGTCCCCAAGATGCCTTGGGACTGCAAGCTGGCTGTTCTCTCCAGCCCATCAGCTCCCTGTTGTGGTGCTGGTGCATCAGATTTTCCCTTCAAAGTGTCTCATGCACCAACACGTGCCAGTCACCCAGCTGTACCTGTACCCAGCTGCAAATCCTGCTTTTTCCAGGCCCACCACATGAACCACACAGGCTGTGGATGGGAAGCTGGGGAACAGCTCCAGCACTTCAACTGCACAGCTCCTGTATGAGGGAATATGATGGACCAGCTACTGCCTGAAAGCCCTGCTGATGTGCCTCAAATCCCAAACAACATCCTTCTCTCAGTCCTGAGACCTTCCTGGCAGTCAGGTCCAACTGAATTTCACAAAGAATCCCAGCAATACCTGGGTCTGCTGGTGATGCTTCAGCAGAGTTTCCCTCCTGACACAGAGCAGGACTGAAGTCCCAGTGCTGAAAGGACAACATGCAGCCCTACACAAAGCACTTGTGGGCCAGAGCTGCCCACTCTCTAAGCAATGCTCATGTATTATGCAGAAATCTGGGGGAGCCCTATGGTCCTAAACACTTCACTCCTTGCTTAAACAATATCATCTAAAACCATCTACTGAAGAAAGGGTACCTTCTTCCCCTCCCTAGATAAAAAATTCAGCTGCATACCTTAAACCAAGTATCTTACTGCCTCATTTTTCCACATTTCTCTTCATTTTCTGTTACAATAAGGCATCTCAAGCAGCACTACCCCTCAGACTAAAACTGCAGGAAAAGGGTGGGGCTTTGCAACAGAGCTCAAACTGTGTGTAACCCTTTGAGGTGGCAGCCAGATCCTCAGCTGGTGTAAAAGTGAGAGCTGTGCTGAAGCTAAGACAGCTTGGAGACTTCACAGCAGGGGAAGATGTTGCCTACCAAGTGCATCAGTGCAAGATGCTCAGGGATGCCCTGCTGATATCACCCTCCAAGGAACAGCCACTTGGGATCACTGCAAGCTTTGCATGGCATATGCTGGCAGTTCACACCAACTTTGAGGAAAAAACACACCCTTTTGGGTCCTGCTCCTGCGGTGCCTGAGACTGACACTGGGCTAGTGCAATTCTGGGTGATGGACCTGGGGCTCATCACTTGTGATGTGAGGTCTAAGGAGCTACAAAACCTAAGGCTTTTACTGTCTCAGGTGCTGCATTTAATAAGAAACTGGGCAAATGCTGTTACTTGGAGTTCCAGCTATGAGGGCAGCAGAGCCTCCATGGCCCAGATCACAGCAAGTGCATTCCGGTTGTTTGCTCTCAGCTGTGCCCCTGTTTCACAGGAAGATGAACCCACATGAGGAGCTGCCCTCTCGCTCAGAGCACAGCCTTTCACCACCTCAGAAAGCTGTGGGCCTTTGCCATGGGCCAGGCAGTGCCTCTGCAACCCCTTTCCATCACAGACAGCCCCAGCCCATCGGCCATGGAGGCTGCAGTGCAAAAATCCCATCCTGTTCCTTCCAGGGTCCAGCGTATGGTCACTGCTGGAATCTCACATGAGGCTGCCTGTCCCAGCCTGCAAAGCTGCAAGCAAAAGTGGCTGGGGTGCTCCCCCAGCCTTTTCTCCCCTTGGCACAGGTGGGCTCAGAGCATCCCACAGCAGGGAGTTCCCCAGGGTGGCTCTGCATGGAGCCCACTAATTTCTTCTCCAAGTCTGTGTGCATATCCTCACAACCTCATCTCACAAAGTGTATGTTGATTTACCAGACAGGGTAGAGTAGAAAGCAATGAATGGAAGAATTTTTGCAATGATCTTAGATATTTCACTCAAAACCCATTAGTTTGCAGGCTAAATAATTCCATATATAAACTTTGTTGATCTCCTTACTCAGTTTTCTTCACCAAGACCTTTTCACTTTCAGCCTGAGGGGTGACAGAGGAAGGCAAGAAGTAATGTTTCACACAGGCTTCTAAACAAAATAATCTGGAAACTATTACAGTAATGTGAAACTGGCTTATTGCGTTTCTGCTGATCCCCTCTGAACAGGTTTAAAGAATTACTGGGGTGAGACAACATGTTTCAACAGCTAACATGAATGTGGAAATAGAAATGTGCTGCTCCTCTGGGCATTACCAGCAAGTGATCTCAAGGCACACACCTATCCTTAGAAACCTTTGTGTTCTGAGACCCCACGACACAGAAGAAAATGAAAGCGGGGAGAAAGGGGGAGGGAGCTTTTACAAAATTAATTGCACAAAAATAAGACTTTCTAACCCACCTGCTGCCTAAGAATGAACTCTGCACCTTGCTAGAATTGGTTCTAACAAATTTGTATCTTTTCTTGACTTGTAAGATTAAGAACTTCCCTGGAAAACCACTCAGGGGGCATAAATATTGAGAATATGTGACTGGGGATCCAAGCTGCTCTAAGTGCTTTTGCAGGCAGAGGAAATGTGCAGCATGAGAATGAGCAGCCTCCAGCAAAGGACTAAGGGAAAGAGGAGTTCAATCACGACTAATCAGACCCAAGCACTAAAAGCGTTTGCCCAACATCACCTCACTAAATTAAAACTCTGTTCTCTTCCACAGTGGAGACTGTTAAATGAGCTCAGGTCGTACCAGAGACTCACGACCTCCACGAGCATGCTGCCACTTCCTGGTGCAGAGAGAGACATTCCCAGCTTTTCCAACAAATAACCTTGAGCTACTCAGTCAAACTGTGCCATCCTCTTGTTGCCCATCCTTTGGGGACATTTTCTGCCAAGGATATGCCTGTGCATGTTAATTGCTCAGAGAGTTTTAAAGATGAGGCAGGGGACCTGCAGACCTAATTTTGGAGACGAGGACACGCGCAGGGACTGGAACAAGGAAGGAGAGCAGGGCTGCAGGGAGCTGGCTGGGACAGCCAGAGGATGTCTCCAATGCAGACAGGCTCCAGATCCATCCCTGAGGGATCCCATTAAATAACTGCATGTGCCTGGGCTCCTTTTGGCACATCCCATGAGTGTCCCCACAGAGATGTGGTTGTTCTTTTCCAACCAGTCCTCTCACCAGGGGAAAGAAATTGTCTCTCCTTCAGAACAGTTGGCAAGGTGGCGTGGTGCAAATGGCACCACTGGGGATTGGGACTTTCCTTCCCTGTCACACTGGTGCCTCCCGGTGCGAGTAAAAACAAAGTAATCCCCACACCTCTGGCAGAGGCAGCCAGGAGAGCTGAGACAAAACCAGGCAGTCCCACAGTGAAGTGGAGAATGATGGGGTCAGCAGCAGCACTCCCTGAAAATGCAGCACATCTCCCTGCTCTTCCTTGAGGCTCTTAGGAATGACTTACAATAAAAACTGCAGACACCTGAGGAACTACAGCCTGCTCCAGCATCACAGCTCCATTTTTCAGCATTTGAGGTGCAGAGGTCTTTTGCACAGAAGATGGGAGACATGAACATTGCAGCCAGGTTTGTGCTGGTGTCCACACATGCACCTGATGTGCACAAGCCCTGAAACTGGGCACACACCTCCTGCATGCACATGCATGGAGGAGACATGAACAAACCCAGCTAGATACCATGAGATTGTTTGTATTCACTCACTGTAACATTTTGTCCCCTGGACTGAAATTCATCTCACCTATTTTTAGACATGTTCAATGTAGATGACTGCATCTATCCTAGTTAACTCCTTTTACAGTCACAGGGCTGCTCAGCCTCAGCTCCTCTCATGCTGTGCAGGCGGGTCACATACAGTGTGTTCTGCAGGGGCCTGTTTCTCCCCACGAAGGGAGGCTGACTCAGATCTAGCTATTTGCCACAAATCCCATCCCAGCCATCCATCATTAAGTACTTTTAAAGTCTTGTTACCCAAACTCTCCTCTCTTCCCCCTGCCTTTCCATGTCAGCCTTGCATGACGCTTGCATGCTTTCTTCCACTACTTTTTCACAACGCTACTTTTCACATTACTTTCCCCTCCACTTTGCTCCTTTTCCATCTCCTGATCAGATTTTGCACTCAGTTTCTCCCAGACTTCCCATTCTGCCTCCACCCCATAGCACCCACCTCTCCTCCCGCTCTTCGGCCATCACCCAGGACCCGACACAGTTGCACACAACTCCAAGTAAAAGCGGCTCCATCGAGCCCTCATCCTCATGGGACACTGCTCCACCACAGCTCTGCCACCCCTGCACCCCACCTTGGAGCACCCACACACTTCCCCTCGCCCCCATACCCACCACCACTGTGCCCCCAGGGCTGTCCCCACTCACCCCACGGGCTCACCCCACACAGCTCCACGCCGCCATCCCAGCTGTGCGCGGCCTCTGCTCCGCTCTGCGCTCAGTGCGACGCCCCGAGGACGCGTAGGATTTACACGTGGCTAGAGCAGATTCCCAGATGGCCTCATAGCTTCCCTTGTATTCTCTTTAGTCTTCCTGGCCCCCGTGGTCATTTCCCTTTTCCACCTGCCTTTCCCCTTCCTGCCCGCCTTATCTCCCTCTCCTGGCCCCGCTCTCCCACGCCGCGCCGCTCCCGCCCCACAGCCGCCCCATCCCGCTGGCCGCGGGCACCCCCGGGCACCCCCGGGCACCCCTTGCTCCTGCACTCACGGCATGGTCTCCACTCCGCTGCAACGTGAGCGTCGCAAGAGGAGGACAGCTGAAAAGACAATCAGGGAAAAACCAGGGAGAGTCTGCAGCTCAGCTTGACAGAATCCTGGAGAAAATAGTGTCAGAAAGGAATCGTGCTCTAGTTCCAGCTGGAGCATGTGACGGGACCAAAAACCCTTTGTATGCCTCTGAGAGATCAACTAAAGGCAAAAAAAAGCGACGTGATGGCAGAGGAGAGAGGTGAAATGTAGGACTAAAGGGAGCAAAGAGAAAAAAGAAAAAAGTAAACAGGAAAAAACAGGTAGATTCTTAGAGCCATTTCACATGTTTTTTTGAAAGTTGCACTTCCTTTGAATTATCTGTGCTAGAGATATTTTCAACCCAGCTCCACTTCCCTTGAAAGATTCATTTGGCATGCATTCAGTTCTCAGATGAACTTGCAAAACATGAAAGAAGCTGCAAGTGTCACAAAAATGTAGGATCAGCCTAAATTCTGAGATTGACAACTGTATATCTTCCTCCTTGATAGCAAAATGTTGTCTCTTATCCTCTCCCTCACTCCTCACCTACTCTGACCTCTCCATGCCCAATTCCCAATAAAAGCAAGTTTACCTTTCCTCCAAATGGCATGGTAGACATCTCAAAATTACGTAGGATCTTGATCAAATTATCTCTTAACTCATCTGGAATCTGACCCAAGGACACCAAGGGAAAGCTTTCTGCTTCACCCCTGGGTGCACATTATGTACATCATCAAAAAGAAATGTTCTGTTTGCTTACAGAAAGAGCAGCAGTAACTTAAGTCCCCTTGGCATGAACAACAGCCCTGACCCAGGAAGAGAAGCTGCAGTAATTTCAAAATTGTTGACTGCACTTTCACAGAGTGTACTCAAACTGCTTTTTCCATTGATCTGACGACCCTGGTTACTCAAACAGCTCCTCAGCCTACTTCCTGTTCTGCTGGAGAGCTCAGCAGCCCTGCTAAGAAACAGAGGGAAAAAAAACCAAAATCTAACTCAATTCTTAGGTCATCAGAAATAGCTGTAGTGGATGGTTCCTATTTTTGTTCCAAAAATGTATTTATAACTTTACTGCCATCAGAGGGCACAGCAATGTGACCTGTCCTGCTCCCTGAGATGCCAGTTCAGCACAGTTGGTGAGCTGAGCCCATGTACCACTGCCAACAGGTCCACATCTCTGAGCACAGGGGAAACTTGGTCTTTGTGCCACATTTTGATGCTGGTCTCCCCTTGCTGTGATTTCAGATGCCTTGAAGGAGCCAGATGGGAGGGGGATTTTGCAATGCAGGCAGCTCTCCATGGTCTAGCCATGAATACAAACAATGCACTTAACCCAGCCATCTGTGGTTCGTGTGATTCTTACTCTGGATCACATTTATCCATTGTGCAAGCCCACCAGACACAACAGAGATACAACAGAATTGATTTGGCCCAATCTGATTCCAGTCTTGCAGCTAAAATGAAGTTCAAGAGTGCTGAATCTTCTCCATAAAGGTGACAGGGAAGTGTAGTTCAAGTTTGCTGACCGTGTTTCCTGCAGTAGCAGAAGAAGACAGCAGGGGACCAGCAGACAGCAGCAAATAAACTCTTTCCAGTGAGATCAGCTGGAGCTGCCACTGCAAAATCCGCCACTGAACCTGCACCTGGAGTCTCCCGTGCTTTTCAAAAAACCACAGGATATTTTTTAGATTAGTGGTGAAATCTGTGGCTTATCATGACCCAATACAAAAATTAAAGTGTCTTAGGGGTTTAAAGGGATTAGCATGTATTTTCTAAAGTATTCTGTCTTTGGAGAATTTATTCCCCAAAGTTTTTACACTCTCTGAGACATTAAGTGCCATCACACTGTTAGTGTTTCCCGTGCCAGAGCTTGTTTCTCAAATCCCCACTAGCTTCAATAAACACTGACACCAAGTAATAACATTCAGCATGTGTGTTGCAATGTGTGCTAAGTTACAGCTGGCCACGCTGTCTAAAACTGACTTGCAATTTAATTCCCAAGCAAGGAACTTCATTGCGCAGTATATGGAAAATGTTGCTGTTATGCAAACCTCTGTTTTCTGACAATAGCCAGTAAAGTCACTTTCCTCCCTCAATTTAATATCCTGGAAATACTCTAATTCTGTTTGTTATGCCATCAGTAGTTCTAGCTAGCTTTCCAAAGGCAACTGCTCTCCAGAAGACCATCTGCATGTTGTATGCAACCTTCAGAACTGCCCTCCTGGTGTGATTTCACTGAAGTGCTCCCTGCAGATGGAGCACCTGGGAACAGCCCACCAGCTGGAATGCGACACACACAACATCCTGGCCTTTGCTCTGAGGATTAATTCCCTTTAAACGTGTAATAGCTCTAAGGGCGCGCTAAAAAGAATATACTTTTTTTCCTCACTGTGGGGGAGCAAGGACACATACCCATCAGCTGGAAAGGGGAAAAATGAACACTGCAGCATCTTAATTCAAGAGGCAAACTGGGGAACATGTCAGCGTATCTGATGAGAGTAAATTGAAATCCAAATACCATTAGAGCTGCTAGAGAATGCTTGGCATCACTTCACACAGCGCCTCTGCACCATTCAATGACAAGGTGGTTTGGGATGGCTCAACAATCCTGCCTGATATTTCCTGGGACCTATCACAGCCTAAGATTCCTTGTTGAAAGATGTATACAACCTTCCACAGATTGTCCAAATGCATTTGTTCACTTCGAAAGTCGCTGCCTCCTCACTTTAACATAGTCAAAGCTGTACTCCCATCTCCTGGCAGCTGCTTGTGTCGAAGACCTGTGAATCACTTCTATAAGTAGAAAAAGTAATTAGTTCTCAAATTGTGTTTTATATAAACTATCCACAGGGAAGGAGTGTGGGCCCTCTTGTGCAGTTTGTACAGTCCTTGCTCTTCAGTGACCGCCTGTATCTCTTCCTGCACCCCTGCCTCTGGATTCAGCTGGGAGAGAGAGGACTTTGAGTTTTGGTGGGGATGCAAGAGTCAAACACCACCTGCTCTCCCAAGCCTCACGACATGCATACAAACAGGAAGGCAGATTTTGCTTTAGTTGTGTATGGGCTTTTTGTTTCAGCTGGGGCGGGGAGGGAGCACTGGCGTTCTCCGATTGTTCCAGGCAAGCCGAATCGGCTTACACGCTCTGCCCTCCTGGCCTTTCTTTCCATTCAGCCCCATTCTCAATCCAGAGAAGCAGCTCTTTCAACAGGCCCTTTGCCCACTCCTGCAAGTCTAACGTGAGCTCTATCTTGTTCTCACAGCCCCCAGATTTTGTAGTCATCAGGTGGCTGAGACACTGAGTTTTCATTTTTATAAAAAAAAGTTCATTTCTAGGCTTCCAGCGTGCAGGGAACAGATTGAAAAATTGTCCTGAGTGTGACTTATAGGCATAGAAACCAGGAAAACAATCAAATAAGCCCAGCACTTCCAAAAACCTTGAAACTTTTGGTAGTTTTTAAGGCAATCCTCATTGTTTTCTGGGAGAGCTTGAGTTGGCAATGTTTGAACAGTAAATGCATGGTCGAGGGAATTGCATCGCTGATGCACTCACTGGCCTTGACTCCTCATCCTGCTACAGGCATTGATCCCTGCCCTCTCCACTGCTGGGGGACCCTAACCCACCACAGAAGGCATCAGAGCTATCCCAGCAGGGAGCACAACCTGCTCTGATGCTCAGCCACTGCCAACCCCTCTCCTCTGTCATAAAAATATCCATATCCTGTCCACACTATGAGATCCATCTTTCAGTAACACTCAAATTACAGTAGGCCAGAAAAATGCTTACAAATCTGCTTGTTTCAGGTGAAACACAGGATTTTCCCATGAATGGAAAAGATCTTTCCTACAGTCTCTGCCCCAAAAGGGCTGATGCTAAGAAGTCTGCCATCCCACACTGTAGCATCCATTCTCTCCCTCTTTTGTGCCCAAACCCTCCCAAGGCACAGAGAAGAGGAGCTCAGGAGACAGTGAAGGTACATCTCAACAAAGGAGGCTCCACTCAGACACCAAGGCATGAGGAAATGGCACAATGTGTCTCAGCCAGGCAGAAAACACAGCAGGGAACAGTAAACTCAACTGTGGCTCATCGTACAGCAAACACTTGTGTTCCTTCCCCTCTGCCCGGGGAAACTCTGTGGCACGTTTTGGCTACAGCAAAGTGATTACCAGCTATTTCTTCATTTTCCCTTAATGAATCATTTGAATGAGACCAGTGTGAGTGTCAGGGGAGTGAAAGTCTGTCATTCAGCTGCCTGCAAACTCCAGCTTCTCTGAAGATTTCTAGATCAGATTTCAGGGCCTCAGGAGTTCGGGTTATTTTTCTAAATGAGGTTCGACACTGCATCTTCTGGGGAAGATGCCAGTTATCTACAAAACCTAGAGCTCTTATTAATTTGATACCACAGGTTTCAGTCTGAATCACAGCGATGTGTGGTTGACCTCAGAATAAACTAAAGTACTTGCTCCATGGTATTAGACTTAAGGGTTGGCCAGCATGGGAGCTGGATTTATTTTTTAACACCAGAGCTCAATCAAAAAACTAGGGGAGAGGAGATGTTCAGGTTGGGCTGGACACAGCTAAGATCATGGGGCTGTGAAAGGAAAACTCCACAATGTCTCATCTGGAGCCAAAGCAAAAGGAGGTGTTTCATTTTGGGTTATGAAAAGTCCTAAAAAATCTTTTCTCTTCTCTTCTTTCAATGTGTTTTAGTGGTGAGGTCAACTTTTAAGTGAAAAATGCCATTTTGAATCAAATCTACATTTCAAATACTTGCAAAACATAAACAAACCATCCCCAAAATGAAACAGTTCATTCTGAAAGTGTCAGAATGACACGCACTGCTATTTTTAACATCTCTCCTTCTTTCCCCACCTCTGTATTTTTTTTCTAGGCCAGAACTATTCAGAAAATGTGTTTGAATTTGTGAATCATTTTGACTCCCCCTCTCCCCTGACATTTGCTGGAAAATCTATTCTCTGCCAAAAAACTCTTCTTCCAGATCCAGCCAGCTCCTACAATCTCCTGTCCTGCCAGGGTTTGTCTGGGTCTGAGGCTCTGACTGCCCTGGGGACACAGCACGGATGGTCCAGAGGAAGAGCAGGCCAGGAGGGCAAACCCCAGCCCTCTGTCCAGGCAGTGATGGGCTCTGAAAAAGCTCTGAGCCTCTCTCTCTTGAGGCTGAACAGGGAGCTGGTCTCCAACAGAGGCCACCACACAGGAGTTCCTCACCAGGCAGTGGCTTCCAGGTATGAGGGGAGTGCTTAGAGTTTTGGTTCTCTTGAAAAAATCTTGCATTCAAAGCCAGGCCCCTGAAGGTTAAGTGGATGTACCACAGAGGCTTGGAGCTGTCTCCTGTCAAGGTCATGGAAAATTTTGCTTTGGATTCAGTCAAGACATGAAAGCTCTGAGGCTTGCAACACAATGTAGAGTTTGATTCTTCGTAGCCTGGCGATTCATAGAACAATTTATGCCTTTGCAGTGCAAGTGTAAATGTTACTGCTCCCATTTGTTAATGTTTTGCTACTACCCTGAAACTCAGTAAGTGGAAAACTTGGATCTCTTTCAGTCCTCACATCCAACCTATCTGTAAGTCTTGCAGATTTTTTCAGGATAGCACCCCTAAAAGAGTCTTTCCAGCCTATCCACCCAAATAAAATCCACTTTCTGGGCCCATCACATCAAATCCCCATTTCTCATCTCAACAGCCTTTGCTCTCCATCAAACTCATTGCTGAAAGATTGCTTTTCAAATCTGTCATTTGGCCCTTCTGTGGCTCTCAGCCTCCCTACCTTGATTCCTTCTCCTGAGGTGCATCTCTAAGCTCCTTGGCTTTTCTTTCAAGACTGTGATTTATTCTATTCCCATCACTTCTTATTTCAGCACTGAAAGGTCAACTCCTGCGTATGCTCAAGCATGAGATCAGCCTATATTAAACAGGCTCCTCTGAGCTTTCTCCCTTCTGGGAAGGGTTCCTATCCACAGGAACAAACCTGGAATCTGGAACTGCCTCCTGAGCCGCCCAAATACTCAAAAACCAAATATCAAAGTTGGTTGGGATGTACAATATGGGGAAGACAATAACAGACTAGGTGGCATCGTGCTACCTCTGCATTTCCCTCTCATTACCACCCCAGCATCTGGTCAATGTTTTGGTCACTTGTGACCACCTGGACTCCTCTGCTGCTTTCCTTGGCTCAGAAAAGCCATTCCAGCAACACAGGGTAACATGAGAAAACAGAGACCTGAGGAGAGAGGCCAAGTCTTTTCTCCTCAAGATGAGACATAGATGAGGGGCTGCTAATGGAGGAGCTGAGCTACATTCCTGGCTTCAGACCATTTGTTTTAACCTGCTGAGCAAGGTGGCTTCCACGAGAGCCAGACAACATCAGTTGCTCCCTCCTCTGAGAGAGTCTGGCTCAGTTTGGAGCTGCTTTTCTAAAAGCTCATCTTGAATATGAACTTTACACAATTTTTTTGTCAGTGATTGTACATCTTGCTCAAAAGCTGTGACACGCACTGTTTGTGTGTGAAGGTGGGAATGTGACATCCAGCTTCTGTTTGCATTGCAAAAAGATCAAGGTTAGTTCCCACTCCACTAAAAGCACGGAAGGGAAACACAGGATTTGTCAAGCAGAGATAAACTGAATTGAGAACATTTTATACACAAATTCCTAGGAGAAGGTTAAAACAATGGAGCTGGGAGAGTACACTTGTCAAGGCTTTTTCAAACAATCATTTTTCCCATATTCTTTTAAAATACAACAGTAATTCAGGTGGATAGAGATAAGCCACAGTTCTAAAATCTCTTTCCTTTGTTTCCCTTCTGGCAGCCCTGGTCTCCACCCCAGCAAGACATTCCTCCCAGGAACCCCAGGGTGGAGGGCTGTCAGCTCTAAGTAAATATGGCTCCAAGGAGAGATAATAATTAACGCACTCTTTCTGAAGCTGCTTTGGCAATTACAATTCCAAGTGCCTCCGACTCCTGTGACCACAAGCCTTGCTTCCAAGGTGTATCTATTAATGGCAGCCCAAGACTATTCAGAGTTGCTGCCCAGGGGTGCAGTCCCTGGCAAGGGCATGATGAGATGCTGGGACTCAAAGGCCAACACAGCAATGCTCATCTCTTCTCCTCCCACTTGGAGGCACTGCCCATCCCTTCTTCTGCTGCCATAACAAGCACCTACCTGGGCTGAGCACTTTAGCTTGTTATCCCACACTCCATCTGCAACAGGAGATTCCCAGAGGTGGGAATAACACCCCGGGGCTGTTCATGGTCATTTTGTGTGGGTAGCCAGGGCAGTATGAGGTACGAGGTGATGCTGAACTGGTCTCAGTGCAGCTAAGATGATGCTGTACAGGCATGGATTAAAAAAAAAAAAAAATTTGGCTCCATTTCAGAGTTCAAAGAAATATTTGAGCCTATGGGCACTGATTCAGGCTCATCTCTAATTATGTCCCAAGTTCAGCCTTTAAAACCAGTTCTTTAGTCCTCAGTAAGGGTCACTTCGCAGTTGTTATTACAGTTTCTTGCCAATCTGTTGTTGGATTTTCCACTTGACATTATTAAGGGATTAAGTTGTTTGTCTCATCATCTTTTATCTGTCCTGTTCAGTTTCCTAAAAACAGACTTTAGCCAGACCAGAAAAGATAGGAGGAAAAAAAAGCCCAGCGTTTTCAAGATATAATCATGGTTTTGGATTTGCCATTATTATTGTTTAAATTTATTACTTTGGATATGTAAACTTTGCTGACTCCTTTAATCTGGAATGTATTAAAGAAAGCATTAGGCATTACAACAAGTCATTGGATTACACTGTGCCGATTCAGCTACAGCTGTGGAAGAAATATATAATAGGAGATCCCGTGGAGTTATACATTTCAGACTGAGCTCATCAATTGCCATAGAGAAGACAAAAACAAATGTAGCTGAGCCTGGAAAGAATGTTGCTAAAATTGGAGAACCATTTAATGCGAGTAGCCTAGGGGTGCAATAACTTTGCATGTAACTTAACAAAACCCACCCACATAAAACATACCAAGAGAGATTACAGATTGGACTCTCTGATCTGCAGTCTGCCAAGAAAGCAAACCTGACTTTTTTCCCCTTCCTGCAGATGCAGGTTTAAACGATCCCTGCAGAGTGTTAAATATATATTACCCATAATAGCAACCATATTACATTTGGACACGTTGCTAATTCCCCAAATGGCTGCTCTGTACCTTGACTGCAGTGGGAGGATACCCCTGGATAACTAATGGAGCTTGCAGCTGCCAGCAAAGCAATTCCTGTGGTCCACATGGTGAGAAGGAGCCTGCTCACCTCCTTCTCGCTCCCACCCCTTCTTGGAGCCCTGGTCTCCTCTCTTTTGAGAGGTACACCAGGGCTTGTGCTTAAGTACCCCTTTAATGAAACCGTTTTGAATGCATTTAGCTCAATGGGATAAAAGCTATTCCTATGCCTTCCCAAAATGCAGGTCTGCAACCAGCAAGGCTCAGTGGTGAGCTGAAGGCCAGCCTTGGCTCCTGCCCTTCTCCCGAGTGGCAGGATCAGAGATTGTTTAGCAAGAAACGAGAGAAAAACACCCAACCCTAAAATGCAGTTTCCAAAAAGCCTCCCAGCAGAACTTTCCATTTATAAACCTCCTGTCTCCAAAGGCTCTGAGGCACTGTACCTGTGAACGGGCAAACTGGCCCCCTCCAGAGGGACTGAATCTCTGGTTCATTAATTCAGCTTAAGGTTGGATTTACCACAAAATGTAACTGGATACATGCAGGAGTGAGCACGGGAAAAACGATCAAGGACCAAACTTGCAGCATGCTCCTGCTGGCTTCAGCGGAGCTACAACAGCTTTTATCAGCGTTTTATCTGACCCTAACAAAAGGAGCGAATTGTTTAGCAAAGGAAGAGGGCTCTTTGATTCTATCTTGCTGCAGATGAATTGCCCAAGCAAGGGCAAAGGGACAGGAAGCGAAGGGGGAGGAGAAGGAGCTGATGCTGAAGGTAGGTGCTGCCACTGCTTAGCCCTTGCTAAACAGCCCCTTCTGCAAATGCTGATGGGGTGGGAGGAAAGAGTTGCATCATCTCCTTGCCATAGCCATTCGACCAAAATGTTGTGCTGGTTACTCCTGGTGTAGATGTACTGGTCCTCATTCTGGCTGCAGGGAGTTTTGTGACAGCAAAGACTGCAGGCCCCATGAGACCTCCCTCTGCTTTGCATACTACAGGAACCCTATTGTCCAAAATCCCAAGTACAAGACTTAAAGTCAAGGATGAAACCCTGGGAAAAACTCGTATCAGTTCAGCAATGTCCACACCACAGCACACAGCAACCCCAGGAGCCGACATCTCTGCAAATCAAGTGTGTGAAGCAAACAGTGAAGAGACAACCTGATTCTGTCCTTTGAATCTAACTCATTAAAATGTCTGCAGGCATGTCCCTCCAGAGCACATCTATGTCTTTCACAGAGACGAGGGATGCTTTACTATTACTTAAAACCACAACAGTGCAGAATGCTAATGAAGTTCCTGTTGTGTAGCACTGATCAGATACTACACTGTACTGCTTACAAGAAGTAGTTGTAAGTGCTAAGCACTTGTTGTTTTATCCCCTAGTTCTCCTCCCAAAAGCAATCCTTGTGTTTTGACCAGCAATAAATCTTATATCTAAAAGAATTGAATTCCTTCTACTGGCTTGTCCCTTTTCCCATGTCATTAATGAAAAGAACTTTCTTTACTATAAAAAAAAGAAAAATCACTTCTTTCTTTTCATGGCTGGAATGTATGAAAAGACTGAAATAAGTATCAAGAGAGGGAAGATTCTAACATGGGTCTTAGCAGCCTGCAGCAGCTCTTGACTCCAGTACTGCCCATCTCTGAGAAATTAAGGTCAGAAACCACTCTGTAAACACAACCCGTGGCTGACAGCAGCGATGAGGATCTCTACAGGCACACAGCTGTGACAGCAGCTCTGGGCTGAACTCCCATAGTGCCTGGGAAAGAAGGAGCTGCAGCCTGCATTTTCCAAAGGCTTCCACCAATTCCCAGTGCATTCACAGTGCACGCACCCAGACTGAAACTTGCAGCTCTGAACGCACCTGCACCAATTCATGCTGGAAGGCACTGCTGCACGATCATCCTGTTACAGAGCAAGTTGAATTTTGCTGCTTAAACACGGATTTAAAAGCCAGTCACAGGCACTTGCTTTTGAGGCTGGTAGACCTCAGACTGAATCAGCTTTCTGAACTGCTCGGAGCCATTGTGCAAGCTATGCATAACCTGAGGTTTTATGCGTAGGAATAAAAATGAAATTCCAATAAATTTTATAGAAGACATTCAGAAACAGATTCCTCTGTCTTAAAGCAAACTCTTTGGCTAGTTGTCAAGATCCCATTAGAGTAAGAGAGAAGAAAGCTATGTTAGGAGAACCTTAGGATGCCTGAGGAGACACCCAGCAAGGCTAAGCAAGATGAATGCCATAAAAGGGCCATTTCAAGTGACACAGCAAGTGTGGAAGCCAGCATTCCCCAAAAAGTCACATTTAAGAAAAGGGATTAGGCTGCAAAGTTACTCAGTGATTTGAAAATGTTAACATTTAGTTTTCACTGTCTATTAAATATTAACATATCTTTCTTAGAAAGCTTGGCTGGGCTTCATTGGAAGAAAGCAGGTCAAATTTACTGCACAAATTTACCTACTGGTATAAACAAAATAATCTCTAACCATTACAGAAGACTAATCTTAGCTGAAGCAACATTTAATGTCATACATAGATGCCATTATTTCTGTAGTGAGCTAGAACAGTATTACATGTAAAGAAAACATTAGCCCAGCAGTGGCTTTCAGCCATCCCATGGCACGAGAGAACTCAGTGCTGCACTAATATTTTCTTCACACGCAAATCTGTCCTAACACATTACAGAAATAATATAGAAAACATGAGACAGGTGCTGACTACAGCTTGGGTTTTGTCATTGCAAGCCTCTAAAAAGGTGAAGATAAAACTCTGAAGTTTCCACTGATCCATGAAATTCACTCTGCAGACGTTCAGTTTTTCATCCAAAGGATCCAAACAGGCAAGCTCCTGATATCCTGCAATTCCTACCAGAAGAGGTGGAAATCTGGCTCTTTCCAGAGCTGGGGACCCTAAGGATGTTGGGCCTAATGCTTGTTCTTCCTGCACCTCAGAAGTATGGGGGGAGGTTTATTTTGCTACTTTCATGGATGCTTTCAGCATGGAAATTTTTTGAGAAACAAAATATGCAAGAGACAGCAGCTGTGCTAGCAAGTAAGTCCCTCTGTGAAAAGGATCTGCTATGTGCCATGTAATTCCTGCCCTGTCAATCATGGAGAATGTGCACAGAGAAGAAACCCTTCCCAATGAGCTTAAAAGTGCTGATGAAAACAGACTTGAAGTAGCACCATATGTCTCTCATTGGGTTATGGCAGCATCTTCATTTAGCCTCTGTGGGTGGGAACCCATAAAAAAGCTGCTTATTCCCTGAGCAGGTCACGTGAGTAGGTAGAGGATTAGCTATGGAAGAGGGAGTGATGCTTTGTGAAGTCCCTGGAGTGCACAACCTCCTTCCACAAAGAGCCTGAAGCTCTGCCCAGCCCACTGAGCATGGGGGTGTCTTCATCTCATCCCAACAGGTAGCACACTCTGTGCTGCCAGGTCTGCTGAGCGTGGTGCTCTGAAAGGGGAAACACAGAGGTGCCCACCTCATTCCCCTCTCCCCCCTAGTCTTCCCACGGCAGGGAGACTCCATCCTTTGGCAGCTTACCAGGTGTGCTAAGCATCTTCCCTTTCAACAATGTGCATTACTAAAAGAACAGTCGCTCTTCTGAGTAAGCCAGCAGGGCCCTAATACACCAGACATTATATTGATACTAATTCAGAGATACCACTCACAAGCTCATAAGCTTAGGAGCTTTTAAGACAAACACAGTGGGAGTAAGGAGTAAAACACATAAACACAGTTGGCATAAAGATATATATTCACAGGGCTTGCAAGTATCACCATAGCCATGTGGTCATGGTTTCTGTTACACGGAGACTTCCTGATCACAGCGACAGCTTGGAAAGGGAATGAAAGCATATTTAATTTGATTGATTTTTATAGGAACAAATCAGGACTCCTGTTGTCAGCTTATGCCTTGGAACATCTCAAAGAGAAATAAGCAAAGGTCCCAAAGGCCCTTGGCTGACACTAGCCCTATCTAAACATGGCTCCTTTCAGGACCGCATTAACAGCCATTGTGAGTCAAACAAATAAATCAATTAAAAGAATGCCTGTCATCAGCACTGCTGTTAGCTTTTTCCAAAAGTTCTTGCCATTTCCACAGGTTAATGGAAGTCTCTTATTCTGAGAAATCTACTCGGCCTGCTGAGAGGAGCAGAAGTTTCACGGAGTATCAAGTCCCTTGCTTACTATTTTGCTGTACATCCTTGCATTTCCACAGCGGCTGCGGGAAAGCCAGGAAGAGGAACACTGCAGTGCCTTGCACTGTTTTTCCAGGAAGGGGTTCCTTTCCCCCCCGACATGTCATTTTTCTATAGTACGTGCTTGCTTGCACAGTTTCTGCCTTTCCCCCCACTCATCTGTTGCTGACAAACTAGGGAATTTAGGTCAATGACAAGGACTCACTAATGACCAGCTTTGGAATATCTTTTACTTAAGGGGCGCAGCCAGTACCCAACAGTGGGACAAGTCTCCTGCTGCAGAGTACATCCTGGTTATCAGCTCTTCCTTGGGAAGAGCCAACAGAGACCCCAGAATGGCAAAACTCACACACTGCTATTTTTCCAGTCGAGAAGTCAGTGGGAGTCACAGCTAGAAAGTATCTTGCTTTAGGTGTGAAATCTCCTCAGGAGACTGGGCTGCCATTTCAGGCTACCTGTGCCACTCAGAACCTGAGACAAAGGAGCACCTTCTCACTTCCCTACACACCCAACTGTGTGATCAGCCAGGAGGGGAGAAATTCCCTCCTTCAGCATGAGACAGCGATGGAGGCAGGTGCCTTCCAACATCCTCCAACATTTTCCTGCCTCAGGTGGTTGGTGAGCAGAGGCCTCGGGTCAGCTCCTTCCCCAAACTGCCCATGTTGGCCACAGGGGGTGTGCAGAGAGTGCTCCCCTGCGGCATTTCCAAACCACAGTGTCCCCATCCCAACACGCTGCCTGGACAGCCTGTCCCTCCCACACAGCCCGACAAGTGCAATCGCTCGAGTGTCTCTGAAACCTTACAAGCATCAATAAACAAGCGTGGGGTTTCTCCGGCAGCAGCCCACAGCCCGGGGAAAGCCACAGCTGCAAAAGCCCTTACGTGGAAGTTTACTCAGACCTTAAGTGGATTTGCAATTAAACAGCAAAACGTCACTGTTGTTCTTACTGTCACTGCACTTCACAAGTCTGCAACCACCGTGGCAGGGTCACTGCTCCCTGGTGCTGCGCAGCCCACTGAGCAGCAGGGCACTCCAGGGACAGGGAAAGCACTGAGCAAACTGTTTCAACAAATAGACACAGAGCCCGTTTCAGTCACAGAGCTGCTCCAGGTCACAGTGTCCAAAAACGTGGCCACAATACCTCCTTCCCTTTCACTTGGCAACATAATTTTCTCACTGGCCAATTTTCAGGCCCCAACACAAACGAAGTTTCCTACCTGCAGTACAAATGGAGGATGAGTCCATGCCAGGCGGAGGGATCGGCCTGTTTCCCCGGGATGTCAGGAGGAACTACAATAGATCGCCGGACATCCCTAACAGATCTGCTAAGCCAGACAGCCTCCAAAAAGGAAGGGCAGGAGCAGGCCTGCTGTTTATCAAATCTGTAAACATGCTATGTGAGATGTGCAGCACAGACTGTATCTGCAGCAGGAACCGCTTTCCTGCCGCCCCTCATTACCTCTCCTCCAGGTACAACAGCCTCCCTCCCCTGTGCCAGCAGTGCCCAGTGCATACAGGCAGGGCTCTCTGCCTGCCCTGCATTTATCTACTCAACCCACAGACACCCAGAGGCACCTTGTTGGTTTCTCTCAGCCGAGGTCTCCCAGGATTTGAGTAAAAGCACGAGTTGTGGAGAGAGCTTCTCACACATTCTCCCTCATTACACAACTCATTTCCAGACCGTGTGCGTTGTTGAAAGGAAATAGTGAGTTCATGAAAACAAATGAGTGTGCAACCTGACACTGCTTCAGTAGCTGCCTGCTGCTGTCGTTATGGATTTATAAGATACTGCCAACCAGTACACAAAGCTGGGTGTTATTTATATGAAATCAATTTTGAATTACTGGGCATTTGCACACGATCCTGCTGAGAAGTTGACTATAACCTGCCAAAATCAGTGATCAGCCCTGCATGGGACCTGTGGAGCCCAGTGGAAAGTATAATTTCAAATTAGCCTCGCTGCTCCTGCTGAGACTTCAGCACTGAAACACAAAATCAAGTGCACCTCCTTAGGCTGCCTGACACATTTTGGACCAGATCTTCATCTCGTTTAGCCTGAGTAGTCCCATGGAGCCCAGCAGTTACTCTGATCTTAGACCTGATGTGAGCTCGCTCTCATCCAGGCCTTTTAGCAATACAAATGAGCCTTGCCTGTTCACTGCTGAGCCACCGGCCTGGCTGAGCTCACTGGAGGCCACGGGAGGTTGTGCAGAGTCAGCTTGAGGCTCCAGGAAGCTTTCCACAGGAGCATCAGGCATGCTTTTGCCTCTCAATGAACTGTTTTCAGCAGCAAATCAGTGGGATCTGGCACTAGGAACAGTCATTAGCACAGAGAATGGAGCAGAGATTACTACAGCTCACGCACATAAAACCAGCAGAATTTAATCAGCAGAGGGATTGTAGCAGCTCCCAAAGGGAACAAGCTGATTCATCAGTAGAGAGCCTCAAAATACAAAACTGTCTACAAACACGATGAACTACAGGCTCATAACTTTGTTAACTGCTTTTACTCAGCTGCTGCTCCATCCTGAGCAGAACCGAGCCTGGATTCTTGGAATGGGACAAAAGGAGTACAAAAAAAAAAGATATTTATTTCAGCCTGCTGAGTGTTTTGCAAACCACTGTCTCAGTTCTTCCAAGTTTGATGCCTTCACTTGACGTTTCTCTGCACTAGTTTTCCTTGTGTCATTGAGTTTAGCAGGAGTTTCACTACCATGTGTCTGCAGGAAATGAAACATAGTGAAATACATAATTGAAAGTTGATGGGCCTTTATTAAACTCTTCAAAGTAAGGAGCCACTGGGTTGTCCTGCATGTTTCAAGGTTTGTCAGTGGGAGACTCCGGTGTTAGGCTCAAACCAGTGTAATGTCTCAGGGATGGATGACAGCAGAGACCATGTGCTGGTTGGAGCACCCCGTGATGGGTGCCCTGCACTGGGTTAAAGTGGTTCAAAGCCCTCTGGAAAACAGCTCAGAGCAAAGCAAGCTCTGTGTCATGCACTCACACATGCAATGAACTCCCCTAGTGACACAACAAATCCCATGACTGTCTCATGCCTTTGGAGAATGCCTCAGAGCTGTCCTCTCTGAGGAGACCTTTCTTCTCTAAGGGTAACACAACACTGATAATTTCTCTCGCCTTAAGCCTCACAACCAGCTCCACAACAAAGATCCCGAAACAAATGAACTTAATACAAATACCTAAAAAAAGTATGCTTACGTGAAATATAAGATACCCCACAACCAAGAAGTTTTATTCAAAAGGGGAATTACCAGAAATTCTAGAGCATTTTGCTTCTGTGTGAAAGACACGGAGACATTGTGATGATGGGCATGACTGTAAACCTGAACAGACAGTTGGCCCACACAGTTTCAACTCCAGGGAGGAAATAAATTCTCCCTCAGGCTCATGTAAACCATGGGAAACCTCCAGCACCCAGGGAAGCTGTGCTGAGGAAAAACTGAAGCTCATAACCGCATGTCAGCAGAAGGCTGCAGTCCATGGATGTATTTTAGGCATGCTGGCAGGCAGCTTTGCAGCACAGGGAAGCTCTGCAAGGACTGCGCACAATGAAACAGGTACCACTACTCTTTCATGAAAGGATTTTCCGGCTGGGAACTCCTCTTCCAAGTCTGAAAGCTTTTCATGTGAAGGAAAGCAAGCACCACTGAGCAAGAATAAAGTTTCTCTGCAGAGCTCTGCTGCAACAGACCTCTGCCCTCCCGCTGCAGCTGTGCCTTGGAGCAGGGATACTGCCACCCTTCACCCCACCTCCCCAGGGCTGGTGCAAGACTCACCACTCGGGGCTTCTGCTGGTCCAGGGTCTGCAGGAAGGCCGGGGTCTGGTCCAGGGTGCGCTCGGGGTCACTGGAGATGTCCTCCTCGGACTCCTCCCAGGACGAGGAGAAGCCAGTGGAAGACGCAGAGGATGATGAGAGCTTCCGGACGGGCAGGCTGCCAGGGGGCACGGCGCCCGCCTCCTCCTCCGGGCCCCCCAGGTCTGTGACAATGACGGCAGGGATGCTTCCACCGATGGCTAGGTGCTGGCCCTTAAGTCCTGTGGGGACCACCACCACCTCCTCTTGCCGTGCTGCAGGCCCTGACTGCTCCAGGGGGCTGCTGCTCTCTGCCAGCTCCACCATCATCACTGGCCTCCTGGAGGGCTCTGCAGTGCTCACACAAACCTGCCCCCTACCAGCATCGGGGGCCTCGTTCTCCCCGTGGGCTCGCGGCCGGGGTCCAGTTCCAAGTCCCACCACCGGCGCCGTGGGGCTGGCGGGACGGGGCCGGGCTAGCCGGGGGCTCCGGGGTGGCTGGGCGGCAGAGCTGTGTGCCTGGATGTGTGCCTCGAAGAGCCCCACTTTCTGGTTCACCTGCACGTTGTGCAGCTCCCGTTGCAGCTGCCGTGCCATGGGCGGTCCCGGCTGTCCCTCTTCGCCTCGGCTGCCCCGCCGCCCCCCGGGGCTGCCTGGCTGCCGCAGGGGCTCCTCGGGTGGTGGGAAGAGGAAAGCGGGGCCACAGCGCGGGGAGCGGGGCGGCACCGGGGCCGGGCTGAAGACGGGGAGCGAGCGGCAGCTGCCGGGCGTCTCCGGACCCCTGGGCAGCACTTGTCCGGGAGGAGGCGGCGTCTTGCTCCCGCCGCTTGTCACCTCGCTGTTGCTATTCATCATCACCAAGCTATTGAGCGCATAGCAGTACACGGCCATAGTAGTCAGCCGGGGAGCACAGGGGGGCCGTCGCCACTGCCGCCTCGGCACTCAGGCTCTGCGGGGCTGCCCGGGGTCTCTCCACGACGGGACCAGCAGCATCGCCAGCAGGAAAACGGGGAGCTGGGCTGGCCCTGGCCTGCAGCTCCATAAACGGGACAGCTGAGGAGAGAGAAGCAGTTAGAGTAGTTCTGTGCCCTCCCTTAGCTCACCATCCAGCTGGGCACACAGCGTGCGGGACGCTTCCCTTCCCGTGTGCCCCTCCCACCTGCATGCATCCCCAGTGTGCCACCCGTGGGGACACGGGCCAGCCTGGTCATCAGAAGGATCTGAATGAAGGGGAAGTCAGGTCTGGGGCTGTTTCCCCTCTTCCCTGCATTCCCTGCCCCCTCTCCAGGTTGCCTGTCGACACAGCTGCAGCAGCAGTGTCCGAGAGGACACACAGCCAGCAGCCATTCCCACAACAGAATACGGGAATTATGGTTAACTGGTGTGAACTGAAAGTTGGCAGCTCTCAAGTGTTCACCCCAAAACCTGGCATTTTCTAAAGGAAGATAAAAACTACAAACAACTTAAATTTGTCACCCTCCATTCTGTCACCTATAGCAAGACCAAGTCTCAGGAATGGATTTATGTTGTATGATACACAGGATGACTCCCTGCTTGCACTCTTCTGTATGGTACAGGGTCACATCTCAAGTTAGTCCCCAAACGTACTATGTGCAACAACACAGCTTTGCACATCTTCAGGAATGCCCTGGCTAAATGTGCCTTCCCTGGGCACATCTGCTGTCCGGGACTTCGCAGGCTGCAACTGCCTCCGAGCCACAGCCCGGACCCCACACGCAGCGATGGGCAGTGCTGCTTGTTCCGGCGAGTGTGTGACTCTGTGCACGCGTGACAGAGGCTCTGCTTTCGGAGGTGGCTCTCTGTGCCCCTGTGCATGTCAGTGTGCTTTCTGTCATCTTCTGTTTGCTCCATGTGCCCTGGACTTGCAGTCCCCATCCCATGGTGGGGCACGGGAACTCCTGAGATCTGCACAAACACACTGCCCACATGAGAGTACAAACTTGTTTACACACAGCACGCTAACTCTGGCTATGGGTGTACATGCCTCTGGAAGCGCTCGTGTGTGATGCTATCAGCGGTATCCCTGTGCGTCTCCCTGTGAGGCTCCCGGCAGGTAAATGCCCAAAAGTCTAAGCGCAGTTCAAGCTGACGGTGTGACCAAAGGGCTCCCCATCCCTCCAGGCATTGCTTGGAGGCAGTGCGAGGCTCAGCAGAGCCCAGGCAGCGCGGGCAGCCACTCTTTACAGAGAGCCCCGGCACAGCAATGCTCCAAGCACTCCGGCTCGGCAACGAAAGAGACCATCGGCACAAGGTGCTCGGCCAGACTTCGGGTGCGGGACCCCCCGCTCGGCCCCGGGGCAGCACCCTGCCGCTCTGCCCGCCCCCAGCTCGCCCCTTCCTCCCCGCGGGGCCCGGCTGGCCCCCGCACCGCCCCCGGCGC
>VZRH01004320.1:330911-345783 GCA_013397555.1 Urocynchramus pylzowi
TTTTTTTTTTTTTAACTAAACAGCTGCAGTGATGGCTTTGCTGGCTGGTGGCCAGCTGAGTCTCTTCACAGAAATGCAACACTCCTTGCCTCAGTTTTCCCATATTCCAAACTTGTTTGCTCTCTGATGGAAAACTTGACTTCCATGGCAAGATACAACCTACAGTTGCAATGCATCCAAGAAAAATATACTGGAAGGGCCAGGAGAGTCCTTATAGCCCTGACAAAACAAGGGTTCATCCCTTTTTCTTTGGAGGGAAAATAGTGCTGGAGCAGCTTCTGTGTCCTAAGGTAATTGAACAAATAGATTTTCATTTCAAATGGAAGATGGATGGAAGGAGGTTGGAGTCCCTCAGACGCAAGCTGTCAATATGAACACACATTTCAATTGCATTTACAAGGAAACAAAATCAGCTTTTGGACATCCAGAAAAAGGATGATGATCCTTCTAGGAAGAGTGCAGGACAATTTTCTGTTGATGAAATTTACCTGGCAGTTGTTAAGAGATGTCATCTACCAAGTTTACCTGAGATAGATAATGTCTGGAGTCAGTACTGCACTTCATTCTCTGTTAAAAATCTGATTGATGACACTCATCTTTTTCTCCCTCAAAACTATACTCTCCCCCTTTTAATGCTTAAATGATTCTCAGAGTGGTCTTTTTTTTTCTCAAGCTTGGGGTGAATGATACCGTTTGCCTGGTACAATAAATTGTAAAAAGGGAAGGTTGGGCCTTGAGTTATCTAAAAACTTCAGGGGCTTTGTCAAGTTCTATCTCAAACAAAGTACTGGTTTAAAAAGCCCACATCTGGTCTAACCTGCCCTCAGTGATAAATTCTGTCTTTGGGAAGGTAGTCTTGAGAGGTCAGTTTTGAGGTAATTTTCATTTTCAAAGTGTGCACAACACACTTGTGAGCATAAATGTTGATGAGTTTTGGTTGATTTAGTTTAATTGAGACATTAGCTGTATTGCAGGTAAATGGATCTGGAATAGATGCTAGAGCACTCAGTTTTCCAAGTCATTACAGAAGGATGTGATTTCCGTCAAATATTTTATGTTAATGTGCTTAAGCACTTAAAATTATGGAAGCTTTTTCATCAATAAGTGCAAAATTATTGCAGCAATTCTGAGTATCAGCAGGGTTTGAAAGCCTTTAATTAATTTTGCTTGCATTTGAAGTAATTAGAATAATTTCAGAATAATAAACTAGATCAATGCCTGCGAAGACTCACATAAAGTGGATTACATCCCACCTGAAATAAGTTTTGGCTCTGTCACTTAGATAATCCATTAAAAATCCCCAAAAGGCTAACAATTGTAGCTGGAAACACAAATTATAGTATGCATATGTTACTTCGTTATGTCCAAAGAAAAATACCTACTGATTTGAATAGGCTACAGATCAGGTCTTATACTGTACACCTAAACTGGAAATTCATCTGTCTCTGGGACAGAAAATTATCAAGTTCTCTCTTCCAGAATTCAGTTCAAAATCCCTTCTGTTTCTGAGGAAGTAATGCTTTCCACATTTCCTATTTTCACTTGTACTATTCAAAGATCGAAAGCAAGGATTTACAAACAAGGTGCTAAATAATCTGCTGAATTCAAATCAGTTTCCACTGGGTAGATATAATTTTTTCCATCCACATTTAAGTTACGCACACTGGACCAGCCTTTCTTTTAACAAGCTGATGCAATGTAAACAGGATGAATGAATAGGTAACTCCCTGCAGATGAAAGAGCACTGAGCATTTGGCAGTGAGGAGGCCAGTCCTGCCCATGGCACAAGTCAGAAAACAGAGGGCAACAGCAGAGACAGTGATGTCCAACACAGTGCAGGGAAGCAGCAGCAGAGAAAGCAATCAGACCAAGCCATGAGCACCCTGGGGTCTCAGGACTGCATTGATGGCCTTGGCTCTTGTATTTAGAGAGAAGGACAGAGGTAAATAGCTAAAAATAGCTAAAGCCTTTCTCCTCATTCCTGTTTTCTCATGGTTATGTTTGCATGATGAACTTCAGTGAAGCCAACACAGTGGGTAGGTTACTTGTACTTCTCCTGTGAGTGGCTGTTCTATGACACAGGTACTGTCTGAGCTCTTGTTGTAGTAATTTATCTGCAGCTGCCTCGGCTCAGCTTGGCCCTGCCACTCAGTGTCTCAGCCTGCACGGAGAGCCTTTGTTGCCCACATATCCTCTCCCTGCAAGTGAACAGCCAAGTCCAGACAATTTGCTCTGTGTGTCTGTCTGGGCCATCTTTCCATGGTGCTCAGGCAGCTCAAGGAGACCCTTCTTGCTCTGCCCAAGCTACCAGCTTCTATTAGCTCTGCCCATAGTATTCCAGTACTTGGGATCACATTCATTGTCCTCACACTGCTGTTAGTGTTTCATAAAACTCATGGACTCAGACCCAAATGCTGAAGGGTAGAGAATCACTGACTCCTACAGGCATTGAATAATTTTTTTCCTTTACTGAAAGACATGCAGTCTTGCAGAGAGGGTTGAATCTAAACGCTCGGTGAAGCATCATTGGTTTTGCTGTTTGGGTTCCTGAAGGGTAAATATCAAATAAAAGCTGGGTTACTCTAAAGAAGAAATGGAGAGACACAAAAACCAGATTTCTGTTTTCTTTTAGCTGGAGAACCCACAGGTAAATAGAGGAAGCCAGGAGGTGCCAGTCAGGGTGCCACATGGAGAAGTGGAAGCCATGCCTAGAGGAGAAGCAGCCCCACAATCACAGCAGTGGGGCAGTGGCTGTAGCCCCAGCCCTGCTGCTCAAAGCTCTTCCCAGGCAGTGAAGCAGGAGCTTCACCTCAAGAACAACAAGTGTACAAACATTTCTGCATAGGTGAAAGGTGCCCAGCTGAAAAGGTTCAAGTATGGGGCACTGCAACTCCTAATACTTGCCCTCTTCCCCCTGGGGGACCAAGTCCCAGAGGCAACTGGATGCAGCACTGACCTTTCAGGACTTATGAAATGCAAACACAGCTTTATTTACTTCCTGACCCTTGGCTCAAAAACATCTGCAGCTTTATAAATGAAAAGCAACCACTGTGATTTAGCAACTACTTCTGCCCCTGCTTCATTTTGCCAAAAGACAGAGGTCACGCTGTGCTATGGCCATGGGTGTTGCAGTGACATTTGAGAGCTGTCAGCTGGGCTCCCCAGGCAGCTGGCACTGCTGCTTTTCATTCTGCACCTTGTCTAGCAGGACAAGGCCTGGCTGCTCAGGTAAAGGGCCACAGCTGGGGATTTTAGTCAAATCGAGAAAATACATTGAAAATGAAGCCTTCTTCCTCAGAAACATCTTGAGTTTCTGTTCCAGACAAGACAGTTGAGTTGGCAGCCTGAACTTCTCATGTCCCTCCAGTATGTGACAGAAAAGCTGCTGCTGCTCCTTTTGCACCTGTACTAGAAGAAAAAGCTGATCAAATTTTGCCAGATCAACCCTGAGCTATGAGCATAGGTGCTAATTTTTTTGAGGAGAGCTCTTGGTAAAGCTTTTCCTCCCTTTTCTTCCTGAAGAAACTCTGGAAATTTGGAAGCAATTGGTTCCAGTCAATTTGGTTGGGTGATGCTGGAAACTGCATAGTGGTTGCTGCAGGAATTCTTTAAAAATAAAGGACTTGTGCAAATATTTGAAACTGAGTCCATGCAAATGTTCATTTGTCAACTTAATCTTCACAGTTTCAGCAAAATGGAAAGGGATTCTCCAGTATCTGCCTCATCTGACAAGCTTCAAGCACTAGCAGCAGCAGGTTGTTCTTTTGGCAAGGTAAATCAGTTCCTTTGCACATGAAAGAACTCTCAGGATGTCTGGTAGGACAGATGTAGGTACATATACAGTAAGCCTTTACAAGGTAGCAGATGAGGATGGTAGAGAATGTCCTGATTGTGTTTCTCAGGTCATTCTCAGCAAATCTTGATGCAGTATTTCTTAGCAGCAGAAATACTGAAAAAAATAGGTTTTGGTTATTTCTGATTACTTTAAGCCCAGGAAGTGGAAAGATAATGTCATCATATTGTGCTTTTTTTGTACTTGATACATATCTTGCTGTACCAAAAATTTATATTTTCTTGCGGCATCTGCTGAATGCTGACAAGATAGATGTTAGCATCATGTTAGTACCTGCAAATTCATTCCACATTGAAGTGGCTGAAAGCAACTAATATTTGTGTTTCTACATCAATTTAAATGCTTTGGAAAATTCTACACTTCTCCCAAATGACAAAAGCACAAGGAGGATTATGACTTAACAGAACTGTATTGTAGCATTTTATTAAGCCTCAACTTTAGATTTAAAATGCCCCTATATAAGGCCTTTTTAATCTCCACCTTTGTCTTTTTTGGAATCAAATTCTTAGTTATCATAGCTTTGTCTTTCTTTGTTTGGAAATGATGAAAACTAACTTGCCTCCTCTGCATTTTTTTGGTACTCTTCTATTATGAACCCTATTTCAAGAGAGATGACATCACCTGCCATAAACCTGTAAATTGTGTAAAAAACAGCACCTGATGCACTCTCACCAGACCCAGGTCTGAAGGAAAGCTGCCTGAGGAGAAGTCCAGACATGCAGCCTGTGGTAGGAGCAGCTTCTGCAGAAGAGAATGATCTCTTATCACCATGACTGCACAGACACACTCTGGTTGGTGTCCAACTCCATCTGATACTTCACCACACAATAATAACTCTTTCTAGTTTGCTTGTCCTGTCTCTCCAGTCTCTACACCCTGAGGGGCTGCTTTCAGGGGGATGAACTGGTTTGTCCCAGCCCAGGGAAGCCAAAGGCCCCAGGCACTAGCGGTGTGCTCAGCAAAACCCAGAAAAAGGGTTAGCAAGTGGCTAATGCAGGAGCTGCACCAGCAGCAAAGGCCATTCCCATAAAATACATCACTCATATTTCCTGGTGAGCCAACCCTCCTTCCTCCCCTCAGGTCAGACTAAGGGAGAGTGCAAGGAACAGGCTTGGGGTTTTATTGTCCACCCTACATTACTGGGGATGTAATGACAGCATTGCAGCTGGCAAAGCTGCACAGCTGTCCTACAGGAGTCACACACCGTCCTTCCTGTCTCCGTGGTGAGTGGACATGCTTTCATGGCACACTGGAAATGACACAGTCCAGTGCTCAGTGACTGCTGAATGCTCAACAATGGCATCGATCAGGGACTCTGGGATTTGCCTGAACAAGTGCTGCTCAGGAAGCAATTCCCTTTCCACTCCTTCCCTCCCTTTGTTCCCCTTAACCCTTCTTCTTGCTTTTCTCCCCATCTTTCCTTCTCTCCATTCTTCTTTCCTTCTCTCCATCCTCTTTCTCTCCCTCCTTCTGGAGAACAGCTCATACTGTTGTTTATCACCATATAATATTGCTGGCCATGAGGAAACTTTGGAAACCAAGGAAAACAGAGACTGTGTGACAGGACTCAAGTGAACAACTGCTTCAAGGGCACTCAGCTCTTGGCAGCAAGAGCACCGTGGTGAGCTCAGCATCTGGCAGGATGGACCCTGGATTAAGAAGACAAGAGGACAAGGAAGCACAGAAGAACATTAGGAAAAGATGAAGAAAGATGCATTGCTTTCTGGAATGAGATGGGCAATGCAACCCTGCAGGTATTTGTTTAGAATTCTACGTTGCACCATATGCAAAAGTTAGATGTGTTTTCTCAGAACATCTGGCATAAATTGGAATGCAGACTTCCAAAAAATCTTAGTTTAGAAGGCAGCAGAGTTAAAAGTTTCTGTATTGTTGATTCTTTGTCCCATCTGTGATTCTTTCTTTCTCTTTTCAGCTCTTCTCTCTCCGGCAGTGAGGATTGGTCAGCTCATACCGTGGTTAGAGTCAATTTGACAATTTGCAGACACTAATGGAGGTGTTTGGGTTCATTGCTGTGTATGTTTGAGTAGCTGTTCTTTATGATTCAATTTTTCTTCCATGAGTCAACTTATGCTTGTTTCAGACTTCACAAGAACTATTTTACAGCAAAAAGCCTCCCATCACTGTAAGTCCTATAAAGGTACACAGGAGGCTGGTATCATTTGTATGCTGTTTCCACTCTTTATAGATTTCAATGGGAGATTATATCCTATTTATTGAAATCAATTGAATAGTTCAAATAAACCACATACAGTAATAAGAGATGCTGACAACTGAGGCACATGTTTAGAGTGATTAGCTGAACACCAACTTTGCAATATAGCTTGGCTAAACCAAAAATTATGTTGTTAACATAGAAAGAACATGTCAGAAATGTATTGACTTTACAAGATCAAAATAGATCACAACATCAGACAGAGTTCCTCCCTTTGACTAAATCTGGTGGATGTAAAACAGCTTTGAGAAGATGATTCTGTGAGAAATGAGAGATGTGGGTCACATCCTTTCAGATGTGGGTTTTACACTGCCTACATGACGGCTTGTGTTTGCAGAAGAGGTGGCCACTACCATCAGCTATTTTATAATGTTAATCTACTATTTAACTTTTCTTTTTTCCACTATAAGAAGGAAGGATTTCATTTTGGGTTGAGTAAAGTATGTTCCACAAACCAGAGCAACATTTTACGGTTTTTCTTGTGAATGCAAATCCAACCCATATATCTCTACTATGGATCAGTTCAAACCAATTTCAGTCCACCTCTGATTTACTTGGCTCAGCTACCCAGCTCAAAATTTATTCAAATTACACTGTGAGTCAGAACCTCATAAACATAAGTGAAAAGCATGTGTATATAACATGCAGGAGTTTCTCTGCCCAAGAGTTTACTCTCCAAATCAGGTGTCAGAAAGGTTCTTATCTCTATGAATATTTAGTAAGTCTATGCAGGAATTGGGAAGCCAGCCTGGACTATTCTAAATCAGTGCCCAAGCCAGAAGCTGTTCTTTCCTTACTGCTCAAATTTCCAACTTACATTTCCTTTCTACAGCAAAGGCACTCTTGTTCTGGTGGTTCAAGGCTCTCAGAAGGGCCAGTTCCCTCAGTGTGCACAAGGTAGTTCTTCAGAAGCCATTAGACATATTAGCTCAGCACTGGGATTAGAGTCAAACAGAGGTTCTGTGTCCAGACAGAACCTCTACAGCAGGAACAAGTTCATCTTTTCAAGGTCTAGGAGCACTCCTCTGCCATCACCTACCCAGTGCCTCTGCTGTGGCACTGGCTGTTTTAACTGCAGCTTGGGATCTGAGGGCTAGACTTGATTCAGCACTCACAAGGAATCTTCCCTGAGTAAGCAGAGTAGGCGTTGAGTTTATGAGAAGTGTCACAGTGGCTGTCTGAGACAAGAAATTACTTCAAGAGGTGAAATGTTTTAACGGGTTTCTAATATAGCTGGCAGAAAAAGTAAATGAATCTCAAGTTGTTATGGAACCTCCTGTATACATGTTGCAATAAACAGGGATGTGAAAAGCTCTGAGAAAGACACAGGAGACAGAAATGCAGATTAGGGAGGAAAGCAGAGGTGGGTGAGAAATGATCTAAGCGTTGGCTTTGTGTGCAGTACAGTGGGCATTGCTCATCTCTATGATCAGCATAGCACTTTGCTACCCCTTCCCTCCCTGCAGGGGCTGCCTCCAGGCACTTCTCACTGCTGGGATTATCATCTTTCCCATGCAGATGGGAAAACCAAGGCAGGGAAAGGTCAAGACCAACATTTTAAAAATTGATTTTCGGTGGCTTGATTTCTGCATGTCTAAAAGGAAACCAGTCTTGTTTCCTTAATGAAAGCCATGACTTTCATGAACCTCGTGACCTTCATGAACCTCATGACTTGCACAACTGTGGACAATTGTCTGCTCAGCACATATAAAAACAAGGTCCAAGGAGTCTCAGATTCAGCGTTTGAGATGAGTACATGGGACATGTTGGTCTCTTAAATGCTACTGTAGCTCATACAGAAAGTTACCACAATTAGTTTTCTTTTCTAATACAGTGAAGGTATCTTCTTTTTAAATAATACATCTGATTTGGATGTTACTTATCACAGCTTTTGTATTCACATTGGAATACAAGCTGTCCACAAATGACATGGAGGTATCTATGGAGTTGCATTTGCTTTTTCCTGACATTTGTATGAGTAAACTCATCTGACTTCATAGGGTAGATGAGGAAACTGTATCTTCCCTACATGCCACGAAGAACTGTAATTTTTTCTTTTGGATAGGGGTATTGCAGCTCCCCTGACAGCACTACACCCACCCTCTGTCTTGCTGAGTTTTACACTGCCTTCAGTGACAGCACAGATGCTGGAGTTGAGCTGCTTGGTGACTGTCACACAACGTGTCCACAGAGTGGTGGCATTCTTTTAGCAAGGATTTCAAGCACGGAAAAGCTCCTGACTGAACTAGGAGGAAACCAAGTTGACTGCTTGACACAGATTTTCTCAGGGCAACTTTGCAGTTGGAAATGTCAGGGAATTCAGACTGCATCAGTGAGCACCAATCCAAATTCTGGGGCCACACCTCCCTTTGCTCAGGTGCTCACTTTTGGCTCTACCACAGTGCATTCTCTTTTCTGCTATTTTCCCACCTTGTTTATATTAGGCCCACACTGTTTCTATTTATGCAAGTATCCAGTTCCTCATATGGCTTTAGGAAAAAAACAGTACACCTCCACAGATACCACAGACATTTTGGAAAACCTATAGCTTGCATTCAGATAAATCTTTGTTATTTTTATTTGCAATGTCCTCTCCTCTGTAACTATCTACTGACTAATGACTTTTGGACAGGCTAACTTCACCTTGACAATGTCAGATCTCTGTGATGTTCTTTCATTCTCTCTCCTCCACTATTCTATGTCATTTTGTGAGCTGTTAAATAGCAGCTATACATACATATACGTATCATGATTTCCAGGCTCTACACAGGCTTTAGGAGACAAACACAGACAGGGGCAGATAAAAGAATTTATCCTGCCCCAACAACCAACTCTGGCTGTTTGTGAAAGCTGCAGCATGACTGTGTTTCATGAAGCCAGTTTTGACCAAGGATGAGTGTCTCCCATACTGCCTGCAAAGTTTTGTTGCCCTGGAAACAGGTATTATTGTTATGTGGAAACATCTGTGAGATGTATGGGAGCACTAAGGTGATTTGGATGAAGTATGGCAATGGAATGGCAATAAAGGTGTGCTTAACTGTGCTTACAAAAAGTTACAGATGAGTAGTATTATTCATCAGCAAAGTACAATCCCATGCAGAATTTTAAAATAATTCACTTCTGAAGTTCTTTAAGCAATTGATGTTTGTCAGATGTAGAAAAGAGGAGGGAAGTTATAAAGAAGATGAGGAGGTACTAGTTACTGTTATTTCATTCATTTGAGATCTATGCTTGAATGCCTTTAATATATAAAATAAATACTTTTTTTACTTCAACTTACAGTTTCATTGTACAAGAGGAAAAAAAAAGCCTCAAGTTTTTGAAAAGCCACAGTTTAACTGTAGTTTAACTGTAGATTTACCTTTAACCTGCTTTATTTGATCAGTAGAAAATCCCTGTATAAACTCTCTTATTTAATTTATCTTAATATGTTATAAGCTCTTCAGTTACTGAATCATTGAGAATCAAACTAGCTTGATCCAGTTTAACTAGGTTCATTCAAAACCTAATTTAGGGCTTGATTAAATGGTGCTAATGTAAAGTTAAATAAACTAAGTGCCAGTAAAAGCTATTTTAGGAATTGCCACTCCTGTTGAAGGGTAAGGAGTTTAAAACAAACTCATTTAATTTACTTTAAAAGTTTCTAAGATAAACTATTCTAAGTGCTTCTGTGCAGAAAAACTTGCAGAGTTATGACAATGGACTCTGGAAAACTGCTGCTTAACATGAGTACATAAGTGAAGCACAGAAACAGAAGGCAACTAAACCTTGCACCTTTTATAAACAAAAACCAAAATATAACACTTTTCCCCTTTCCCCTTAGGGGAGTTAAAAATACAATTTTGCCGACATTTTCTCCGTTTTCTTGCCATTGCTGCTACAGTTGTGGCTCTAGCAGTGGGAGCACTGGTCATGATACAGCTATGCCAGCAGAAACAAGCTAGGCTCAGTCTGAGTCCTGACGAGCGAAGTGGAATCCAGCAAAGAACGTGGCTCCAATCAATCGTTTTTGCAGCGCCAGGAGTTTCGCAGCACGAGCCACTTCCCAGATACATTCTCCAGAGAGGGCTATATGAGCAGAGAATGTATTTTGCAGGGATCTGATTACACTAAAAATTCCCCGAAAGGCTTATCGCAGAGAGTCCCCGGGGCTGGAGCTACAGATGTCGGAGCTCATCCCACTCCCGAGGAGAGGGATGTACGCGGCAGAGCTCTGTCCCCTAGTGGGCACAGCGAGACGCTCCTTCCCAGCTTGTGCGTGGGGAAACGCCTTCCAGTGACACCGGGAAGGATTTATTTGAGTATGAATGTGTAACTCACATTCCTCACATTCCTCATGTCCCCCTCACCACGGCCACCAACAGGCCCAAGTCAGTTATACAGTTCATCTAAGTAGTTATGGGGAACTTAATTAGAAATTTTTATTCTCTCTCTCTCTCTTGGTTTTTTTGTTTTTTTTTTTTTTTTTTCATGTGCATTTTGCAAATATGTTAGATGTTTGCTTTCCTTTTTCCCAGGACAGACCTCATTTCAGTTAAAGTCACTGTCTTCAAAGAGAGCAGAGCAGTGTGAACTCACAGTTTTCCAAGTCACATGAAGAGGTCTGCTGATTGCTCGGAGCCTGGGATTGCCTGAAGGATTCCTCCCAAGATCTGAAAAGCCAAAGAGATCCCAACAACCTTAAAGGCATAATGCTGCTAGTCAGACTGGTGCATTTGTCTCCCAAAGGGAAATTTCATCCTTTAGCAAAAGCGTACAGAACTTTCCCAAAGGGAAATTTCATCCTTTAGCAAAAGTGTACAGAACTTGTACATAAGGAGGCAGGAGAAGCTGTCTGAGAAAGACAGTGGTCCAGAGGACACCATGGCAGCAGGAGCTCTGCTCCCAGGCAGGCACAGGGCACTCCCACTGGGCTCCTGCTTGATGGGCCTGCCAAGAACCAGTGCCTAAAAGCAAGATTTTGGTGGCATTCCATTGACTTGGCTGCATCACTGACTGCTTTGTGACTGCATGCTTTACCAGATTTAATTCTTGCTCCCTTCCCACCACTTTGGCCTTGTCTGTTTTGAGAGAATCTCAAGCTCAATCTCAATTCTATATCCTTTAGAATGAAGCCATCTACACAGCTCCTGGGATGCTGTAGACCTGGAAGGAATGGACCACGAGGTGATCTCAGGTCTGTGCAACACCATGGGGGATTTGTATTGAGTGAACATTCACAACACATCTTATGAGTATTCCCTTAGCACAAAGTTGAGCTTCCAAGGGTCAGACCCACAGCCTACAGCCTAGGGGACTTTGGATCTGTACTTAGCTCTGTTTTAGACAGAAGGATACACCACACTCTTCAGTACTGGGGCTTAAATCTGAACAGTCTGGTTACATTGGAGGCATCAGGGATACACCAATGTGGGAACACTTTAAAAATCCACACAGGAGTGTGATGCCAATACATGATTCCTGCCCACAGGTGGCACTCAGTCATGAGCCCTGGCTGCTTGCTAAGCCCTCTCATGAATGAGATCTCCTTCAGTTATGAGAAAAATGCTAGCTTTGGTACTCAGTAATGACCTTTCCTTGAGGGACTGCAGATCCCTCAAGATTCCCAAAGTGGAATAAACTGAGCAAGACTCCTGGAAAGTACTGTCTATTCCAGAAGAAAACTCCAGTGTGCTGGGCCTGACTCTATTCATATCTTCTGTGCAAGCCCAAGAGGTTTTAATGTTATTTTGACAGATGGTGTCATGTCTGTTTCCATTCAAAAGCCAAGGGAGCATCTCTGTTTGGATTTGTGTCAGTAGTCCTATTTCCGGGTATTATTTACATCTCCTGAAATAAAACAGTCACAATTCCTTGGATATATTTGAAGGGCTGCAACAGTTTATGACCAAAACCTCCCTGAGATTTCCTACCATAAACATCTCAGGGTCAAAATGGAACACATTGGGGCAATCCCAGAGAATGTCCCTGTGTACTTCAGAACAACCACCAGCCTGGCGAGAGACACTGACCTCCCGAGTCATGAAGCTGTGATGCAGCTGGGCATGTGATATCCCTGGCAATAAGCACGCTCTGCATTATCTGTGAGAGATCCTTTAAGGAAAAGACTGCACAAATCTGTTAAAAAAAAAAAAAAAAAAAAAAGAAAAAAAAAGAAAAAAGCAGAAATATATAATATACAGAGCAAGGCTTTGCTCAAAGAGCCTGTTAACTTGCTCTCAAGTCAGATGTTTCTCATGTGATGCAGCTAGGAAAAAACATGTGAAAAGGCATTCTGACTGAAAGCTGCATGGAAGGAACACTCATGGATGGAGAGATCAAAACAACTATTTGTCCTCCTATTACCCACTTTAGGCTACCGAAGAGGAACACTGAGCTAAGATAGATTTTTGCCTCATGCTACAAAGGAGGCAGGCAGGATATGCATTCTGAGAAAGACAGCTGGGTTTTACATACTCATGTTCTTGTTCTTGATGAAGGTTAAAGTAATGAATTTTTTTTTCCTAAAACCCTTTGCTAGGTTGCAGAAGAGCTACACCTCTTTGCATTTGTCCATGAGGGTGAGAGCAAAAAGGGAGGATCTAGTGAGAATGTGGAAAGAAGCAATGAATTTGTTTGTCTCTAAATTTTAGTCCAGAGTAGGCAGCTGTGAGCCCTTCATACAGCAGAGCAGCACTTTTGGAAGATACAAAAAACTGCAAGTTTAGGTCCTAAAGTTTCTGATATAGGGCAACTGAGCTTGTAAAACCAGTTCCCATCCCTTCAGCCCCTAGAAGATGGAGCCTAAGAACAATTTACCTATCTCCTGCAGAGATCTATGGCAGGCTCAGCTGGATTGACAGCTGCCAGTGAGGCGAAGAGCAGCACAGTTCAGACTGTCAAAGCTTTGGCTTTGAAGTTGTAAAATGTTTTAAAACAGATAAATATTTTTACTATTATCCCAAATTTGTGTCAGATACTTATGCTCTGGGTAAAAGTAAAGGGGAATAAAATGATTGTCAGTTGTGGAAAATCTGAGTGCAGCCAAAATTATTCCTTCCTCTAATGTTAAACTTAACAAAGCAGCTGAGCATAAAATGTGTAAAGGATTCAATCTATCAGAAAAATTCCCATTAAAAAAATCTCCAGCTGGATCAAGTGCCCACTGAAAAGGAACTCAAGAGCTCAGCACAAAGACCAAAGGTAGATACAGCCTTCGAGGGAAACCTGACAAAAAGAGCTGATAGTGAAGAGCTCTTGGCTAGTGAAGAACACAGCCAAGCACAGAGCTTATCATTTTTTCCAGACTGACTTTACCTTGGCAAAGCCCAGCTGGCCATGCTGGGATAGGCAGCTCTCTGGGGCTCTGGAGAATTTTCCATGTAACTTAATTCTGTGGGCAGTGTTCAAAATAAGAATTACAGGTACAAGGAAGGTGTATCAGTTGTCACTGATGTTGTGCAGGGAATCTGGGGAAAAGAATGTGATGGCCAACTTAAGATTTGGAATCTGCAAAAGATTTCATTTTATCCAATGATTTATAGTGGGGCAGTTCATGCATTTGTACCTTGTGTCTCCTTCATGTCCATCTTACTCTTCATTCCATCTGCATACAGAATCATCATGGGTGGCATGGAGCAAAGAGGAATGTGAATCTCCCTGTGTCTGTGCCTGAGGTTCTTCCTGAAATGACAACAGCAACAGAGAGAAATTGCCATGACTCCAGTTCGTGTCTCTGCCCCCACAGATGATGAGCAAGTGCTACAGAGCTGCCAGAATCTTACTTTCACTTGGCTGCTGCTTGATGAAGCAATGGGAACAGAGGCAGGAGTGGTTTTCTTCTGACTGAAGAGCAATTTCATCTATCTACTGGATTATCTTGCTTGCTATCATGCCTTTTTTTCTTCCTTCAATTTTAAACAAAAACAGTTACAGTCTGAAAATACAAACTCCCTACACCCATTGCCAACAGGGCGAAATGGTAATTTTCCTTATTCACCCCTCTGGTCTATAAACTGAGCAGGGGTCAGACAATTCCAGCAGAACTATTCTTTGGCCATTTCCTCTGGTTTCTCTGTTTACTCCTCCACATTTCTCTCTTATTATTCATTATTCCTTTTACTTCCATCAGGATCTGCATGCTTGCATAAAATTTTACTTACTGAAGGGATAAGTTGACGTGCATTTAAGCCTTCCAATACTTGAAACGGGTCTACAAGAAAGACAGAAATGGACTATTTACAAGGGGATTTAGCGACTAGGGGGAATGGATTCAGACCGTAAGAGAGTAGGTTTCGATTATATGTTAGATATTAGGGGGACGTTCCGTACTGTGAGGGTGGTGAGGTGCTGGCACAAGCTGCCCTGAGCAGCTGTGGCTGCCCCATCCCTGGAAAGTGTTCAGGAACATGTTGGACAGGGCCTTGAGCAGCAGGGTTTAGTGGAAGGCTCCAAGCCACGCAAGGGGTTGGCACTGGATGACCTTCAGGGCCCCTTCCAACTCCAGCCATGCCGGGACTCCTCGTGGCCCGAGGCGGGGGCACGCCCGCCCCCGCCCCACCATGGCGGCACCGCCGCCTCACACGCCGCCACCGGGCAGGCGGGGACAGCCGCCTTCCTACTGGCCGATCCTCTTCCCGTTCTTCTCTCCTATTGGAAGAGAGCGGCGCGTAGGCGGGGACAGCCGCTGAACGACGGCTGCGATGGCGAATGGGCGGGCGCGACCGTCCCTCCCGGCCGGCGCTGGGGCGGGAGCCAATGGGAGCGGCGGGGGGCGCGTGCGGTGCCGGGAGCAGGTAAACAGCGGG
>VZRH01004320.1:345977-375835 GCA_013397555.1 Urocynchramus pylzowi
TCGGTGTCGCCGCGCTCCCAGAGCTGCCTGTATCTGTGTGTGTATATACACGTACATATGTATGTTCGCATATAGGTGCATGTTATATATATATATATATATATAAATTTCATATTTCCGTGTGTGTTTGTGTATGTATGTGTGTTAAAATGTCTGTATACCTGTTTCTCCTGGGCGGTGGCGGCGTGTCCCGGCTTCCATTCGGAAGCGCCTCCGGCGCCCCTTCAGAGGCAGCCCGACTTCATAGGCGCTCAAAAGGGCAGCTGGGGAGCAAGAACATCTGCATGGCAGCTCCTCTGGCCTCCTGCAACATCTCTGCCTGCCGGGGTGGGGCTTATTTTGGGGGTTTTTTTTTCCGCTTTTCTTTAATGTTTGTTGTCGGTGTCTCACCCGAACACCTCGGATGCACAGGGGAGCAGCCCAGCCCCGCTGTGCACCTGTGTCCCCTGTGCCCAGGGGACAGCAGCCACCCGGCCAGGACACAGGGACTCAGCCCTAACCCAGGTGTCCCCGAAGTGTCACCTCCAGCCCCTGCTGGCCCTGACGCCCTTGATGCCTCTGATGCCAATCCTGCTCCTGCATGAGAAGTGTGAGCTGGGCTTTGAGGTTTTACTCGTGTGAGTAGTTCTGCGGGGCTCTGGTGCCTTTATGCTGTGACAAGGAGTTGGCTGATGGAGTATTTGGGCTCAGTGCTGGCAGAATAATCCTTCTGACTCTCTCAGGGAGGGTCTGATTTCAGCTCTGCCAGCAGAACCGCCCTTTGGGGCTACGTCTTGTGCCTTTCTTGTGGGACAAGAGAAAGCAGTGCTAGTTCAGCCAGAATGTAGAAAGAAAGCTACAAATCTGTACAACTTCCCATAGCATCCTGTGTTCTGTTATTTTTGTGTTCTGGGGCTGAAAGTGAGTGGTGTTTGCGCTCTGAGATGGTGTGTTCCAAGTTCTCTGTCATTTTAGCAGCACACCCATTCTGACTTGATTTATCGGCAAGAACATGGAAATCTTTCCTCCTCATTTTGGCCCCACCACTTCTGATTTCTTAAAAGTTTATTTCCTTCGCTTCATATTTATCAATAACAGTGGTTGCTGCAGCCAAAACTTAGGAGAACATCAGGCTGTCGGTATCCCAAAGCATTCTCTTCATCTAAATATAGCAAAGAATATACATTTTTCTTAATCTAATTGCCATCAAAGAGAACAATATGGATAAGAAGGAATTTTAACTCTCAAGTGGATAATTAAGTATTCTGCCAGGCTATAGCAGCTATTCTGTGCTGTATATTGTAGTGGTATTATTTGTGATGGATGAAATGCAAAGCAAAGGCTTTAGATTGCTTGCAGCTTGAAAATAAAAGGCAAACTGAGGCTAGATCTTAATGTTAGTGAACTGGCCCAGTTTAATCAAAATCCATAAAGCTGTTTCTTCACAGCTGAGGAAAGAGGTCTTTTGCATGAAGGACATCTGGAAAGAGAATCATTGACTCCTGCTTCCCTTCAGGATTCACAAGACTGCTGTAAAGCAGGAGTAATTGTATTCCCACCTCAGCTTCTCTAAGAAGCACTTACTACTGGCCTAGTTTTTGCCCCCTTTTATTTTTGCCATACAGTTTTGAGAGTTGGGTCATTTTGCTTTTAAGCATTGTGTGATTTTTTTGAGTGGGACCTGATGGTTTGAGAGGCAGAGAGGAGAACCTTGCCTGATATAACTTAGTGCTTCAGTTTGATAATGGACTGGCACCTTGTTAGATGTATTTGGTAGATCATGCTCTAAAGCTTTCTGTGAGTACAGATACAGCTTACATTTATCACAGTGCTCCATATTTTCCATTCCTGACCTGTTCTTCCCCCTTTTTCAGCTTAGCCTAGAAAAACAGTCAATATGCACAGATGTATTTGCTGTCATCAACATGAGTAGGAAAGAAGGCTCCCTTGCTTTCCTTTGTGGTGCATGCAGCATTCTTTTGGCAGGCAGAAACAATTTGCACAAGGCCCTTTTCCTTAGTTTAGGTAGTCAAATGAGACCAGAAGACAGTGTGGCTTTGTAACACCCTTATCTTAGCTGCCTGGTGCTCTGTGGCTCCCTTTTTGTTTGTAAAGCAAGTCGCTGGCTTTCTGTTCTTTCCCTCTGCTCAGCCCAAAGGGTGCTGTCGAGCTGGGCACGTGTGTGAGAGTGACCAGGCTGGTCCTTCCTGCCCTGGAGGACAGATTGCTCAAACCACAGCTCTCTCAGGCAGCCAGCACAGCCTCGGTGCCTGTTCAGAGTGCACCTCTGATGAATAAACAGTGGCATTAGACAAAAACCCTGCTGGGTTTAGTTTAGATCAATCTAAGGCAACTGTGACTTTGGTATCTGCCATAGGTGCTCCTGTAAAGTCTTGGATCCCTTGGGGTGTGTTTGTGTCAACCCTCACAAACCTGGAACCAGGGCTGTGTAAACAAGGGACAGTGAAGCTGTGTTCAGGTCTGAATCTGCTTGCTGACCAGAAGTATCATGGCACCTTTGCATGTCCATATCCTTGTTGGGGGAGCCTAGGAGAAAATGTCCTTAAAATTGGCTGTATTTCAACATGAGTTTGTTTCTTCCCGTGTAACTGTGGAGGTTAGTAATTGGCACATGGTTTTGCTTTTGGTTTAACTTCTCCAGTAGGCATAACTAGGGTATTGAAAGTAGGCTATCTGGCTGTCCCTTCGAAGTCCTCTGCAGAATTGCTCTCTTTATGTAGCAAAAATGATTTCTTATATAATGTGAGAAAAAGTTCTTCAGTATTTTGATTGGGTTGTTGAAACCTAAATATTGGTCCCAAACTATCAGTGAATAAAGCTTTATTTATTTCCTCCCTGGTCTCTGAAATGAGCAGAAGGTTTTGAGAGTTATTTAAATCCTGTAGGTCACAGACCCTGTGGCATGCATAACTTACCCTGTTCCTCATCCAGAAGTATGTCGTGATTGAATGACTGTGGCTCTGACTTCTTTAAAGACCTAAATTCTAGAACTGGAGCAGAGTCTAGTGTCCCAGCTGGAAACTGTGAGCCCTCAGGTGCTCAGTCAAAAGAGTGTGTTAAGCATCCAGAGAGATCTTGGTCTCTGTAAGAAATAAGCACACAAGTGTTAAGCAGCTCACCTGGTAAGAGAATGGGATTACTATGAAGCTGACAGGCCTGGTGTGAGGGTTAGCCCTGCTTCTGTTTCCCACAACTGTACCACTTTTATCACCAAAGGAGGAACAAAATGATATGAAAAAGCAAGAGAAGCCAGGGGAGGAGCAGATGTCTGAAAAACGTTTCACTTGGGTGGATTGAGTTGACGTTCTAAAATTTCTTGAAGGTGCAGATGTGTTGAGGAGGATGTGAAAGAAAGTGGGGGGGGGGTCTCCTACTCCTCCCTCTTTCCTTCCTCCAAAGTGAATTTCAGTTTCTTTACTGAGAAGCAAGACTATCTCACAGATCTTCAAAGTATATACTCTGATGTCAGGGTGTGCTGATTGGGCTGTGAATGTATGATTCAGATTTAAGTGACTGTGTCCAAATCACGTGGCTTCTTCAGCTTCCTCTTCTATTTCCTGAGACACAGGAGCAGGGTAAGGTTCTGTAGAGGAGAGTTGTTCTGGTAGATATAACTGCTGACAATGCATTAGAGGTATGGTTTTGCTTGTGGACAAATGGCTGAGTATCAGAAAGTGATTAATTACTTGCTTTGTTAAGCTAACTTAATAAATGCTAAAAGGAATTTTCCTATTAGTTCCATTTGTAACTTCCTGAAATCCTGATTTTAAGGCTGTTCTGCAGTATTCAGGGCAGTGCACCTTCTTCTTCTGGTGTCTAGAAAGAAGGCTGCTCCTTTTCTTTCTGCACTCTGTCACTGCTTTGCCTGCTTTTTTGCATAGCAGTAAGTGAAAAGAGGCCAAGCATTTCTAGCCCTGACATTTATTCTCCATGTTTTTCCCCATTCAATTAGTTTTGCTTTTAATCACAAGACAACAAAAGGAAAAACCCTCAAGTGGCTCTCCTGAAAGGAGACAGGTGTTTCTCTGGCTATGCAAACCTCTTCATCAGCAAAGAGAAGCACTGCTAATAAAATTCATCTGGTTAATAAACAGTTATAAGACAGCATGTAGCTCCTGATTATTGCCTTATGTAAAGCTGAGGCTCCAGGTTACTAAGAAACTTCTGCTCCTTGCTGATGCTCACGGGAGTGTTGTGTAAGAGGTGAGCTCTCTGAGCTTTCAGCCAGTGTGTGAGGTGAAGCTGTGTCTGGCCCCCGCAAACAAACACTGAGCACTGAGAAAACTCCTTTGTGGAAGGTAAGGTGTGCTGATGGGAGAGGGGAAATAGAGGCAGCAAGTGTGAAAGCTGTGGTAAAAGCAAAGTAAGTTTCTTTAGTGCTGCATTTTGCTGGTATCTGTGCCTGCAGCAGCCCCAGTGACTTTAACTGAACGGATTGTCATGCCTGGGTGAGGGCAGGATAAATCTGCTCTTGGGAGGAGATGGAGCTACATGGTGTGCTGGAGCCTCCCTGCTGAAATCTGCTGAATCCTCTTCAGACATTCAGTTATTTGCAGTGTGGTGTTCACTGTTTTCTTCCCCTCTGCTCTGCTTGTCCCCACAGCCTGGAGTAGTGCTTGGCTGTGCCCTCCTGAGTGCTGCCTTGGGAAGCGGCGATGATCACCTTCATGAACAATTCGGACAGCGAGGAGGAGCCCTGCAATGAGAGAACATCCCTGATGTCTGCAGAGAGCCCTCCAGTACCCTCCTACCAGGATGGCCTGCAAGCCTCAGAAGCAGGGGAAGCACAGGCACACAGGGTAGGTGTGTGTCCCTCATGGGCAGGGAGGACATGGGGTGTGGTGACAGAAGTAGTCCTGCTACCCTCAATCCCTCCTACCAGACTGGATTCTAGGATTGGCTTTGGTGTTGTTTCCCTGGTGTCACTCTCAGCCAGCAGCAGCACTGCCTGTTGCCATTTCCTCCACTCTGACTTTTCCCTGTTTTTTGTCTCCATATATACTCCTCCCTTTTCCTTCCTTTTGGTAAAGATACAGGCTTTTAATCGGGACCTGATGCACATATGACTGTTGCAGGACATCCTTTTTAGCCTTCTTGTTTTGTCAAATACCCTTTGTCTGCTCTGATCAGATGCAGCTAATGTTAGAACAGAATCTAGTCCAGCTGCCAGCAAAGCAGCAGGATAAAGCAAGCACAGCATTGCTGAGAGAGGAGGAACACGTCAAGCTTTTGTCACCTCAGATGACATTTTTTCTGTCTAGTTCTGGGCATCTTGCCCTCCATGTTCATGTGTCTGTCTATATATGTGCATTTGAAGAGGTCCTTAGATATTCGTGGAATTGGTTCAAAAACTCTATTGCAACCTGTTTGCAATGGAATTCAATGGAATTTCTAATTGCATTGTTCAGTTGGTACCTTTTTATTAGGACTCAGCTGCTATGCTGTGGTGGCCTACAGCAGCCTCATGAGATATGATGGAATCAAGCTTTGAACACAAAGAAAAGAAGCATCTTACACATTTGCTAATATTTCTTTTCAGAAGAGGCGAGCAGGCAGCAGCCGTGGCCCGAACAATATCGCTAGTGGAGAAATGTCTGGCTCGGGTGTTCCAGTGAGAGAAAGCATCCTGGAAAATGAAGAGGAGGAGCTGACTCTGAAATATGGAGCAAAGCATGTAATCATGCTCTTTGTGCCTGTCACCCTTTGTATGATTGTTGTCGTCGCCACCATAAAGTCAGTGCGCTTCTATACGGAGAAAAATGGGCAGCTGTAAGTGGGCTCTGCAAACTGCCTGAGTATGTGGGACCCCCTGCTCCACACACACACTCTGTGCATGCAGAGTGCCTCCTTGGCAGGCTGGGAGAACCTTTACACAGGTAAAGGTGGCTGTAGAAACATACAGAGAGCTTACTGAAGTATGCTATGTTCACCTGTGTAAGTTTTTCCCATACCTGCATTACACTGATCCGTTAGCACTGTCATTTAGGGTGCCTTGAGTGAGGCCTGTGGGCAGCATAATAATGAAGCTGCTTCATTTTGCAGCAGAAAAGGCCCAGGCTGAGCTCCTAGACTGTTCACTCACTAGCTGGCAGCAATCAGGGAATAGCATGTTCATTTGGATGAGTGTCTCATTTCCTGGTGATATTTCTGGTTCCTAAAGACTCATGGTGTGGATACATAATTCCATCCAGCTCCTGCTGACAGTGCCTGGCTCCTGGGGCTGGCTCCTGGGGCTGTAGCTGTGCTTCACATATGGGGTAGAGAGAGGGGGACTGTGGTGCCTTGAACTGAATCAAAGGAAACAAAATGGGGGAAGGGGTGTAGGGTGGTGAGAAGGTGTAAAAGAGTCCAAGACTCTCCTACCAAGTGTGGAAAGAAAGGGTGTCCCCCATATCAGAACAGCACCTGGGAAGCCAGCTGCTCTGTAAGAACGTGCTTTTGATAGAGACCACTAATCTTTAGTTGATAATTAACTTGAGCCCAGCCTACATCTCATGTTTGCTGTCCTTGGCAGTCCTACCTCCCTTTCTTTCCCACACTCAGAGAGGTCTGGTTTTATCTGGGACAGATAGTTGGAAGAGAATATCTATACTTTATATGGCTTTTGCTTTATCCTGCAGGATCTACACCCCTTTCAGTGAGGACACCCCATCTGTGGGCCAGCGTCTCTTGAACTCGGTGTTGAACACCATTGTAATGATCAGTGTCATCATTGTAATGACTGTGTTCCTAGTGCTGCTCTATAAATATCGCTGCTACAAGGTAAAGCACTCATGGCAGGGCCTTTTCCATCTCTCTGCTGTGAGCCTGGGATCAAATGGGCCTTGCATGGCAGTGAGAAACACAGGCACTGCACTGGCTCATCCTCATCTTGGGCACAGCAGGAATCATGCTGTGCAGAAGTCTTTGTCAGTAGTGATGGGAGCTGTGGCTCTGAATAGGCTTTGCTATTATTTTGTCACTAATGGCAGGCCCTTAAAAACAAGGTCTGCTACTTTGTGTTAGTCAGGTCTGAGTCTTCTGTATCTGATCCAGTCCAAATGCTTTGCCATTTGTACTTATGGACTAAGTTGTACCATTTACTGTGAATGCTTCTATTAAGACATTTCAGACAAGCTTTGTGGGAACTGGTATTATTTCTGCCTGTGGAAGCTCTGGTAGAAGAGCACAAGGCTTGGAGGGAAAGGCACATTCAGGTTCTATGGTGCTCAGGGAGTTCTTATGTGTGGTACCAGCTCAGCATTTGAGCTCTGTCCATTCCTGCTTTTCAAACTTGTCCCAAAGACAGAGTTTATTTTACAGCCTTGGGCAAATCCCTCTTCCTTCCTAGGAAGAAAGAATGTGCTCACCTGTATGAGCTAGCAACCAGTATAAATATCCATGAAAATGCTTAGGCCAGAGACTGAAAAAAACCCAAACCAGCTAAAACCCTAAGAGACAGAATACAAGGAGGGAGGAACTGGCTATCCCTCCTCCTTCACTGACCATAGGGAAGGCAGGGTCTTCGGACACTGGAAGGGGAGTGCAGAAAGAGACTACTGGGCTGCAGTTCTGTGATCTGTGCAGGGGTAACAGCCCCTACAATCACTGTCTCTTCTTGCCCTTGGTAGTTCATCCATGGCTGGCTGATCCTGTCCTCCTTGATGCTGCTCTTCCTCTTTACCTACATATACCTCGGGTAAGTGGGAGTAGTGCAAGGCTCCTTCACTTCTTTGCTGAGAATTCCCACTTTGCACAAGAAAAGGAATGTGTCCCCTTCTCCAAGTGGACATTTAAGTGTTAGAAGAAGATAGCTTTCTTTTTTAAAAAGTGGAAAAGAGGATCTTTAATAGTCAATGCTCAATTTTACAAAAATTACTGAGAAGTGATACTGTGAGCATGAAATGAACAGGCTGAACTTTGTGGTACAGAGGCCCTGTATTATACCTTGAGAAGCTTGTGGAAAGGCACTTCATGTGCCAAGTTACTTTCCTGATTTGTCTTTTTTCTTAGACAACATTGTTTCAAGCTCATTCCCTTAGCTCCAAGCTCAGGTGAAAGGAAACTTTTAACTTGTGGGTGACATTTGTTGAGGCATTTTCATTTTTAACTGTGAGCAAATTGCAGCTGGTGGGATGACACTGACAGGATTTCTTTGCTGTAGACAGTCATGTAGCCACAGGCCTATGCTCATTTAAGACTTGAAATCCTGCCTGCTCAAACCCTTGGAATTGCTGTTGAACTGAGGACCAAGGCAGTGGGGTGCTGGTCTGTAACACAGCACATCCATCTCATGCAGGAGGAACAGAGCTCAGAGCAGCAAGTAGCCAAAGGGCAGGTTCCCCTTTCGTGATGAGAGTTGCTCTATTCTGCTTCCTCTTCCTCCTGGTGTAGTTGGGGACTTTTTGTTTAACTACAGCCTTACTTTTTGTTTAACTTTGCATGTCACTTGCTTTCACTGCTTAGCTAAATTTTCTTGTGGTATTCCAGTGAAGTATTGAAGACGTACAACGTGGCCATGGATTATCCCACTCTGTTCATAGTCATCTGGAATTTTGGAGCTGTTGGAATGATTTGCATCCACTGGAAAGGTCCCTTGCAGCTCCAGCAAGCTTATCTCATTATGATCAGTGCTCTAATGGCATTGGTGTTCATTAAATATCTACCTGAGTGGTCAGCTTGGGTGATTCTAGGTGCAATCTCCATCTATGGTAAGTCTGGGTTGTGACTCTCAAGGTGTGGCTCCTGGAGAGGTTACTCTGTGGCAATCTCAGGACTCTGTATGTCCTTCAAAAAAACAACTTTATGGTGCTAATAGCTTTAGAAAGTGCCAGGTGGGCACTTTGACTCCCTGCCTTGTCTCTTGCTAATTGTCCGTGTAGGTAGTGTACCTCAACCAGGTCTTTCAAAGTGGATCACCAAGTCAGGGAAGGACTGAATCTCACCTAACTGCATGGTAGGGGTGGTTGGATTTTTATCTGTAGCAGACCTGACAGTCTTGCAGGTTTTGTTTATTGTTATCAAGACATCATGGATTTTGGTATGAGTTATAAGTTTCAAGAGAACCTGCATGACAAGAGGGAGGAGATCTGATGGAGGAGAGAGGGTAGACAGAGAGGTAGTGGACTGAAGGCATTCCTTCATGTGAAACGCAGAGCCAGTGTACGTTGTGATGGATTGTGGAACGTGAACAAAGCACCCCCACTCCTCCTCTAATTAAATTTAACATCTCAGTGAAATGCTGCCATCAGCTTTCAAAGAACTCATGTGGTATTCTCAAGGGGCTTTTTATAGGATTAGCACAGTGAAAACTCTTATTATTACATTAAGGCTTGGAAATGGTATTTTAAGTGAACAACACTTTCAGTGACTAGAACAGCTAGAGTTATGCAAAGTGGTGGAAAGTGCCATTCAGGAAATCATCTGGTTTATATGGATAGATGTAAATTTGAGGGGAGAACATCTTCTTAAAGATAAAGAATGTAAAATATGCATGACAGTTCAACATGAGATTGGTCCTTTTCTTTTCTGCAGATCTGATGGCTGTTCTGTGTCCCAAGGGGCCACTGAGAATGCTGGTAGAAACTGCACAGGAAAGAAATGAGCCCATTTTCCCTGCATTAATATATTCCTGTGAGTAAGATTACAATGTTAACATTTTTAGCCAGATGAAACTCCATTAAACTATGTCTGTGTTGAAGCAAAGAGCACTGTCTTAGCTACTTTCTTGCCTTAAGAATGGTGCCAAATTGTGTTCTGCAACAGACCATTTGTAGAAGGCCTTGTTTAGCAGTTACAATGTTGCTAACTCTAATTAGCCACACGGAGCCCATATTTACCTTGTGAAGCTGGATGTTCAGAAACAGATTTATCCTTTCATGAATATAGTGCAGAATATGCCCCACAAAACCCTATGTAAGGTGGGCATCAGTGTTTGCCGAGTTCTGTGATGAAGTGATGCTCACTCAGTACATTTATTCATGCCCTCTCTACTGTACAGATGCCAGTGCTTAGAATATATTTGCTTGATTGTTCATTGTTTGGCTCCTCACTTTGCAAAGGGCTCCATTCAAGTACTGCTCTGCAAACAGAATCAGTCATTTCTCTCCTGGCTTTCTTGGGCTGTTTTAACTTGTGGGTGACATTTGCTATGACATTTTCATTTTTAACTGTGAGCAAATTGCAGCTGGTGGGATGACACTGACAGGATTTCTTTGCTGTAGACAGTCATGTAGCCACAGGCCTATGCTCATTTAAGACTTGAAATCCTGCCTGCTCAAACCCTTGGAATTGCTGTTGAACTGAGGACCAAGGCAGTGGGGTGCTGTCTATAACTACCACGGTGTCTGGTGCCCTTGTCCAGAGTATCCATGTGCCTAAGATAAGATTGTTGGAAGGCAGAAGACTCAACACTCATGGGTCCTGAACTCAAGTGCTTCATGGACCTCAGTGACTTTTTCATTACATCACTTGGAAGATCAAGGGTTATTCCCAAATGTTTGGTGCTAAGCTGAGGATGTCTACAACCTGAATGATTTTTTTTTTCTTCAAGCATTTAATGTTATGTAAATGCTTTTATGTGCTCCAGGTGCTCAGCTGCCTTCCATTTTACAGGAGATTCTGTTACACTGATCTGAGACAATCTAGATCAAGTCTCTCACATGCTTTAGTTAACAAACCAGAGTTCCCCTAAAGGAGAATGCAGTTCAGCAAGTAATAAATACTGAACAAAAAGCTCTTGTGCAGAATGTCAGTGTCTCCATTGCAAGACTACATTCTGTGGCTCCCTCTACCTGCAAAAAAACATCACCTAGGCTGAGCTCATCATGGAAAAGCAGGCACCATGTTTGCCTTGGCTTATTTTGTTTAGCTTTGCTTCTATAAAATCAGGTAGACTGATGCACACTTAAATAAAAAGCTGATTTGAGTTCCCTTCTACTGATTTTGGAATGGTTTGTGTTCCTTTTTAATTTTAATCCCAAGAATAAACCCCCAAACATCAGTTGCTACTGGAACCAAAACAGAAATATGCAATATTTTGACAGGACGGAACCACAACAGGCAGAGAGAAAACTTGCATTCTGACAGCAACAGACATCTCCTGTAATCCCTCACTTGTGGGCTGTACCTTTAGCAGAACATGAGTAAGCTGTGTTAGTTAACCTCTGGTTACCTTTTGTATTATTATCATTCACTGGGAAATTGTTTTCTTTGTAGAGAAGAGCCAGAAATCAGAAATCAAAAATTCCCTGGTTCTGGAATTTTGCTTTCTTTAATCCACAGAGAAGATTATATTGATCCTTAGCTACTTGTGCTCTGGGACTTTCTAAAAACTGAATGGATGCATTGCCTTGGCTTTCTCCCACCTTGCTGTCTCAGTGTCTAGGGAAACCAATTGAGTGTTTTAGAAGCATTTACAGGGGCAAAGTTTTGTATTTTTAGGGACAGCTAAATACTTATTTCCTCTGAGCTACAGTGGCCAATGTTTTATGCAGCTGATTACTATCTTTCTTCCAGCTGCTATGATGTGGACAGTTGGAATGGCAAAGCCAGACACAGCAGCAAGAGGACCAAGTCAGCAGACATGGGATGCAGGTTTGTTTGCATGTCCCTCTCCCATACAGAGCACTGTCCTACAGAAATAATGAATTTAAACATTAGCCCCCAAATCGTGATGGATGAATTTTTTTTCAGTGTTGTTACTTGCAGAACTCAGTGATGTTCATAAACCTGATGTTAGGACTGGCAGCAAACATGAGCAGACAGCGTAGGAAGCTCCAATATTCAGGCCACTTTTATTTAAAAAACCCCAAACAAACAACAAATCAAACAGAAGTGTTGTTCAACTCACATCTTCGGTGTACTGAAGTCAAAACTGAAAGTGAGCTAGTGGGGGGGTTATATTTTTCCATACTGGGGATGGTAAATTACAACATAGGCTCTTAAATATAATACTGATGAGCTGGTGAACTTCAGTGTTGCATTCAGACCAGTGCCATGGAGCACCTCTCTGTAAGTGCAATATGGCTCACCCTGCTAAAGAAAATAAATATCTTTACCCTTGGGTAAAGCCTTGTGTTCAGACAGTTACCCACCAGTAGCTTTTGTGATTCAAGTTTACATTGTAGCTGGTTCTGCAGTAATTTGGGTGCCTTTTATCTTCTTGAGATGCAAATTAAACTGCAGTTTTAAGGTGACTGAATAAAATCTTACTTGTGGTTTTGGGAGGATTTCCCGTCTAGTCCTGTGCCCTTCAGAGATGACAGTACTTTTGAATGTTAAGGCAATAAATGTGTGCAAAGGTTTGATAACTGAACATGCTGCTTATTTCAGGATGAAGCAGCTGACATACCAAGCAATGGCAGGGACACAATCCTGCTGTGAACTGAGCACAGAGCAGGCACAGACTACATGCTGAGGGGTACAGAATGCTTTGTGGAAGCTCTGTGTCCCAGATCACAGTCTGCTTGCATCTGCAGCAGCAGCAACCTGTCAAACCAACATCAAACTGAAGAGTTTGTAGGAGCTTCTGAAAAATAGGAATTGTCTGATAAAGCCGTGTATCACAGACTGGCTGCTTCCAAAAGTACTGCCAAAGGCTGTGTCAGATGTGCTTTAACAGAGGGGGGGGAAAAAAGTTAAATTTGTGGACAATGAAATGTGTCTGGTCTCTACATGTGAACAGCCAGCTCCAAAAATGTCAGTGTGACTCAGGATTTCTCTCATAAATGGCAGTCCTCTTGGACTAGTCATCCAATGGATGACTACCCATTTTGGTTATATGACTGGTTAGGGAATACCTGAACACCTCCACCCCAAAGGTGTAACACTGTGGGAATGCACATTAACCTCAGTGGGTTTGCCAGGTCATTCTGGCCTGTGCAGAGCAATGGTAGGTCTGTGTACGTGCTCACTTGTTGAAGCCATTGAGCTCCTGGGTGGCTGCCAGAGAAGCTGAGAACATGCATGCTTCCAACTGTTCCAAACAAAAACACACATGTTTCCTTCAAAGCCACTAAATGTCTTTGCTTCAACTGGTCCTGATGGTCACATCTCCAGGAGACAAAGGGCTTCCCCACTGCAGGGCAGCTTCACAGGAGTGTGGATTTCATGGGCTAAAACATGAAATGTATATGTAGCTGTTATAAAAGCTGTTATAAATGTAGATGTCTCTTCTGTTTCTTTGGTTTTTTTTTTTTTTTGTAATCCACTCTTGGCCTGTTTTTGTGGAACCAAGCTGAGGATGGGAGAGAACACCTTAGGAGCCCTTCACATGCAGAGTCTCAGATGCCAGAGACGAGGAGTCCTGTTCCAACCCGCCCTGCCACTTCTTTAGAGGAGCTCGAGGAGGAGGAAAGTAAGGGAAGCTTTATACCTTGTTTTCAGTGTAGTCAGAGCCTGACATTTTTACTCTTTGTGGTTAACACTCTGTTACCTAGTTTGGTCTAATCACAGTTAATTTGAATAGTTGTGCTTGCTGAGCAATGAAGGTCATGAGTCTGACTGTGTATTACCTCTTGCTGCTGCAGAATCTGTTCTGGAATTGTGGTTCCAGTGATATCTGTTGGCTACATGTACAATTTAAACAGTTCCTTCTTCCCCTTGACTCCTGTCCCTCTCTGTCCTTGTGCTTCCTCAGCTGGTTCATTTGTAAAGCAGCCCAGGGAAGCACCTCAGAGAATGAGGGAGAACAAAGCAATTAGTGGGAAGAGGGGCTGGAAGTCTCAGCCTCCTCAGGAATGTGTGGGTCCAGGTTGGTAGCCAGGACTAGGAATCTTTACCTGTTCCCCAGGGGACAAGAATTTTTTCAGGGGGAGGCAAAACAGGAGGCTGAGAATTAACACTTGTTTTCTTTTTCCACTTCTTTCAGGGGGTGTGAAGCTGGGCCTTGGAGACTTCATATTTTACAGCGTGCTTGTTGGGAAAGCTGCTGCCACAGCTAGTGGAGACTGGAATACCACACTGGCCTGCTTCGTAGCCATTCTCATTGTAAGTGAGCAGCTTTTAAAACCTCTGTCACACCCTGTTCAGTACAGAAGTGTTGCCAGAAGTACCAGCAGCTGAGCACTGCTAAACCAGTCCAGGTAACCTGCTAGGTATTTAGGAATACTCTGTCTCTAGGATGTCTCTGCAGACAGCCACTGCAGCAGAATGATCCAGACTAATCGGAGCAGAGCCAAGCGTGGAGGTGGTGGGGGTGAAACAGCCGCAGGGAACTGCTGGTGTGTTTGCTTCAGCCACAAGAGTGAATATTAGGAACTCCACACTGATTAGCAAGTGTAGTTGAAAAGGTTAACTCTGTTATGCTAAGGGGAGCTGAAAGATAAGAGGGTGAGGACCTATCTTATTCTACTATTTGAACTGGAAAAACTGAGAAGAAAGGAGACTTAGGTGCATGGAAATTATCAGTAAGGGCAGATGACTAACATACTGTAGCTGCTAAAGAGTTGGTCCTGCCAGGTCTAATGAAGACACACTGTTCAGCTTCCACCTGAGTGGAAAATAATTACTATGCACTTGCTGTCTACCTCAACATCCTCATGGAAATTAACCAGAAAGACAACAACAGGATTTTTAGAATGCAAAAGAAAATCAATTACTGTGTCCTTCTTGGGCCTCTATTTTCCTACTTAGATCCCAAGGACAGTGCAAGTGACTGTCTCTTGTGAAGATTGTGCATCCAAAAGCATGCAAACTAGAAATGAGCTGCCTTCACTGGAGTCTGTCCAGTGTAGCTTTCTGACCCCACAGGTCAGAGAAACCCACAGGATCACCAAACTCCATATGCTGCAGTCCAGCATGGGGTCCCCTTGCTGGGGGAAATGTTCTTGGTTATCCATCTTGTGAGGCCAAATGCCCCATTCTGTGTCCTTTTTGGTGCTGTTAAAGCTTGTTCTGTCTCCTTCTGCAGTTTCATAATCTTGCTGCTATGTGGCTTTCTGGTTCCCAAAAATGTCCCCCAGTTTCCCAGCAGTGAGCACATCTTAAAAGGGAGATTTAAAGAGCAGATGTAGGCCAGATATGGTCCCTGTGAGAATAAGAACAGAACTACAGGCTCAGGTGGATTGTGAACAAGTTTGCAATCTAGAAACACTGATTAAAAAAAAAAAGAATTTAAAAAAATCCTGTCTGCTGATCTTTAGCTAGTGGATATTTTTGGAGGCCAGTGTCTTTGTCATCATGGAAGAATTAAAAAGGGCTCTGATGAGAGAAGGAATCTGGAAGTACTTAGCCACAGTATCTACCCAGAATATACAGTAGCTTCCCCACATGCTCCAAAAAGCAGATCTTTGCCTGCTATCCAGGTAAAACCAGAACTCACCCATTGTAATAAGCAATCTAGCCAAAAGAACAGCAGTGGATATTTGATTTGGTTTCAGGTTTGGATTTTTTTTTTTGTTTTCTTTCTTTTTTTACCCTAAGGGACCTTATAAATTGGGAATGTGTTATAAGTATTAGAGACCTTCAGTGGAACTCCTATCTGTGCAGTTCACCAGGATTTAAGGGCTTTTGTCTGCTGGATCAGTACTTCATTCATAATGGCACAGAACAAGGAGTAAAATAATGTGTAAAGAAGTTAACCTCTCAGGGTCAGCTGTACCTCTGCATTTGCTGTTTATACCACTTTCTCAGCAGAAAGTTGTGCTCAAGATTGCTGAGGAAAAACCTGGCCAACTTGCGTGGAAGATGAAGCTGTGGGTACACACATACTCTGCTGCTGGTAGCTCAGGCAGCCTGCAGTGCTCTACAGTGCATTTAGATAAAGATCTGTATGTTGGCTTCTCGGTGACAGATGTATTTCTGGTTGTCTTACTATTATCTCCTTGTGTTTTTTATTCTGTTCTCTCTGACAGGGTTTATGCCTAACACTTTTACTACTGGCTGTTTTTAAGAAAGCACTGCCTGCTCTTCCCATCTCCATCACCTTTGGCTTGATCTTCTACTTCTCGACAGACAACCTTGTGCGACCGTTCATGGACACCCTGGCCTCCCACCAGCTGTATATTTAGAAGAAGTGGGAGTTAGAGGATTCTTTTTCAAGCTTTGCTGTGAAGTATGGTACAATGTTTGGAATAGGTCATAAAGTTTTTACACTTAGTGCCATATATTTGTAAGGAAAACACTAATTTCTTGACATGCTGTGTACTAAAAATCTAATAGTTAGGTGTTGAACTGAGATTTTTCACAGGACTCTTGGTGAAAAGCCTGGCTCCTTCCTGATGTCAGAGTGTTACTTTTATTTTATTTGATGTGCACAGTGAGCTGTTGTGAGCACAGAAACCTGTATGTGGCATGGAGCACTGGAGAGGTGAGGGGTCTGATCTTCCAGGAGCTAAGTAAGGTGTTTTAGCCCTGGAACTGCAGTCATCTTTAACCATGCTCTAGAATTTCTAAGTCTTCACTCGTTTGAAGTGTTGTGCAAACACAAGGTGCAAGTGATGGAAAAGCACAGCTGGCAGCATGCACAGAGCAGAGTGTGAGCCATTAGAGAAGTGAGGCTGAACTTCCTACCTTGGCTGCTGTGCACACAGCATCTGTTGAAATTTTCCCAACGGCCCATTTATTCTGACCTTAGTTAGACATGGTGAGCCATGAGGGATCGAGACAGGATGTCAGTGGTGGGATGTTGGAACATCAGCCTCCTGGCTCTGGGCACATCCACCAGTGCAGCAAGCAGCTGATGGAGGCAGGGCTGCCCCTTCCAGCACATCAGATCCTCAGCGTGTGGAAACAGATACTGCTCTCTCCTCCCAACATTTTTTTTTTTTTTAGGAAATACTTTTCTGGGTCATTACTACAATCCTGAAGAGACCCTAAGGTGGAAATGACTGAACAACTCCAGTAAATCAGACCTGTAACTTACTACTTGTGTTTCTGGTCTCATTTCTGTGCATTGTTTTAACTACTCCAAAGGAGGCTTTACCTTCCCTTTATTAAGAGGTCCTCTCTTACACTGACTGAGACTTGGTTTACCTAGGTTTTTGTACTGTTTAAAGATTATTTTTTTAATTGCAAATTTTAAAATAGCTATTTAGCATCAAAGGGACTCTTGGAAATATCCAGTCATAGTTTGTATCAAAATATTGGGGTGCAAACTTCAGGCTGTTGTTACATTACTTGTAGGAATAGCTATACACTTTCAAATGAGTTCATTAAGAAAATCACAGTGCTTGATGTCAGTAAAAAATACATAGGACAGACTGAACCTTTATGTTTTGTCTACCATGGAAAATAATTTTGTTTCTACTCTTTGAGTCAGTTTTTCAATAGTTACCAAAGTTCTGTGATTTTTTTTCTTTTCTTTTTACTTGTGTCTGTTACTCAAACAAGCTCAGTTTTCTTTGATAGCTGATCAGTGTCAGTCAATGTAACATTATGTGAGAATTCATGAATAATGCAATGTCATTGAGAGACACAGAACTAAATTTCTGGAAATACTTTTTAGCTAAGGCTTTGAATTAGACATTTTTTTATGCAGTGCTTTTTCCAGTAGACCTGTTCATTCTCATCTGCTTTGATATTTAACAAGGACATCACAGGTGATTCAGACTAATTTTTAAAAAGTGCATAAGGGTTTTTACAAGGGGGGGTGTGTGTGTGTGTCTCAGTTTGGATAAGTCAGTAACTCTTGCTCTTTGTTAGCTTTCTGTCCTCATTTCTCATATTTGCAATGTTTGGACTTAACAACTGCAGACAGAGTTAACTATTACTAAAAGGTATTTCCTTTGGAAATGTAAATCAGTAGAGCTTTGTTTGCTGATTTTTAAGGTTTATGTGAGAGTTGCTTTTTCAATTTGTTTGTTTGTGTTTGTTCTTTTTAATGAAAACAGTTATGGGGCCAAATTGGACTAAAATCACTGGGAAATGTGATTTTACTTTTTGCACTGCATGGTGTAGAGAGGATATGAATTATTTGTATATACTGAAAGAAGAATCCTGCTTGGCTTATCAGGGTTGTATTTCTATGAAAGCAGAGTTGATACTTGAAGGAAACTGGGAGGGGAACCTTCACATATTGAAGGATCACCACTGGTTTTCTGCAGATACCTGCTTGCCAAAGACTGGCCTTCCACTGACCAATTCTGAAGAACTTACAAGAATTTTAATTTAAAAGGTAACTGAGCAAGAGATTCTGGCAGTGCAACAGAATGTATTGTCCTGGTGAGTGAAAGGAGTATATCATGGATATACTGGAGTGTTTATAATTGTGTAAAAGTTCATATGTATTTACTACAAATATATATTTGTGTTTGTGTGTGCATATACACACAGACACACAATTTTAAATTACATGGAGTGATTTCTCATCTCTTTGGACATTTTTCACCCGTGCATGAAGTGAAGTTTCGTTTGTGATGTTAACATTGTGCAGCATGGCCTGAGGTGTGAAACACAGAGGGCAGGATTTACCCTACTCATGACCTGGCAACTCAAATCAGCAAAGCATTTGTCTGCCTAATGTGTTCATTCACTGGTGGCAGCTTGCTGCATGCTCTGAAACAGCACAGCTGCCAGGGGCACTGAGGTGACACCTTTCTTGATGCTGGTGTCATCACCATCTGAAGTCCTATAGGAGGTGCCATGTGTTGGCATGTTCCTGTGTGAGCCTGGTCACACTCACCCCTCCTCTTCAGTCTGAAATGAGTGTTTCATTGCATCTAGTCTCAAATGTAGCTTGGGCATACATCAGTCTTAAAGATCTAAGACTGAAGCAAATCCATGAACAAAAATGTGGTGAGCCTGCCTAATGCAACCCCCCAGTGAAACTTCTGGTGGGAGGTCTGGGGTTGTTTTGTTTAAGTGTCTGCTGTGTGTCAAAGACTGGAGATGAGCCCTGTCCTCAGAGAATGCACAAGAAGCATCACAGTCATAAGGAAAAAACCAGAAACAGGATAGTCCTTGCAGAAGCACACAGCTTTCATTTGATACTCATGGTCTGATTCATCAAACCTGACTTCAGGCTCTTTGTTCTTGCCTTCATAGGTACTTCCAGTTAATCCTACTGTGTTTGCTTTCCTCTTCCTTGTAACTCAAGCTGGGTTTTGGTTTAAAGTGAATATAGAGTTATTTTTCTTCATTGTTTCACTCAGTCCCTGATCTCAGTTTCTGCTTTAGAGATGCTCCTTGGCAGCCACGGGAGGGCAGTAGGTCTATGTGGAGAAGTACCAGCCATTTTAAAGGGTGCCCCTTGTTTTTCAGAGAGGCTGAAGGCCCTGGAATCTCCTTCGTGGAAGAAAAAAAAAAAAAAAAAAAGGCAGGCACGGCATACCCCAGCACAGCTGTAGTTTTGGCCCTGCATGGGAGAGACTTTCAGTGAGAACAAGCTCACGCTGAACCAGAATTCATTTAAAACCAGCTGTTTTCAGTGTGATGCCATGTTCAGCACTGCAGTCCTGGGTGAGATGCTGCTGTTGCACTCCCATTTTGTTCGGGTTCTCTCCCCCTTTTCTTTTTTTAATAAATCATCCAGTCCTAGTTTCATTCCTCAGAGCTCCAAGCATAAGTCAGGGGCTCCTCCAGACATTGCTAAATTCAGTTTATTACATAAATAAAGGTTTCTTCTGAGCATCTTCAGGAAGGAAATGAATAATTATACTTACTGATTTGTCATTCTTCTTCTCACTTCCAGTCTCCTATCCCAGTAGGTCTTGCTAACTGGAAGGAAAAAAGAACACACAGCTGTCATTCCAGCTCTTGGCACTGAGAAATCCAGGGACAAGCTAGATAATGTTGGATGGGCTTTGACCAATGTGGTCTAATGGAAAGTGTCCCTGCCCATAGCAGTGGGGTTGATACTAGATGGTTTTTAAGGTCCCTTCCAACCCAAACCATTCTATGATTCTCTGTTGTTTGTGTCCTCAGGAGAACCAGGGAGTATCTTATTTTCTTGAACTTGGTTGTTCTGTAAGAAAGCAGTCTGGAGAGATGTGGTATCTTTGCCAGAAGTTCTCCTACAACACTATTTGTATGCCCCCAACACACATTGTATTCCTCATTGAATTTATCCTTTCTTCCTCTGCCCTCAGTCAGCTAAAGTGATGTGAGCTGTTCTCATTCTACAAGTGGGAAACAAAGCAAGAGAGTAAATAATGGGATCATAAAACAGTTTGGGTGGGAAGGGACCTTGAAATCAATTAGTTCCAACCCCCTCATATGGGTGGGGACACCTTGTACTAGACCAGGTTGCTTTATCCAGCTTGGCCTTGAACACTTCCAGGGATGGGCACCCACAACTTCTCTGGGCAACCTGTGCCAGTGCCTCACCACTATCACAGTAAAGAATTTCTTCCTAATACTTAATCTAAACTTACTGTCTTTCAGTTTGAAGCAATTCCCCCTTGTCCTATCACTACATGCCCTTGTAAAAAGTACCTCTGCCTCTTTCTTTTGGGCTCCCCTTGGGTACTGGCAGGCCACATGACCATGCTGGGTTTGAGCTTGGATACATAAGGAAGATCTGTCCACATCAGATCATGGCATCAAACACCATCACACAAGTTACTGTTACTTCTTTTTTACATATTGCTTTGTTGCAGGTTTGCCATTACCCACCTTTTTGCCACTCTAAATGCAAGATGTTTGCCCTAAACACTGAAGGAGTTAAGCAAATATGAACTTTTATCTTCTTTGTGCAACACATTTGACAGGTGCCCAAGATCACAATCTGGGAGGTGTCAGTGCTCAGCACTATTTGTGGCTCACTATTAAAAAGATATAAATAAACAGAGACTTTGAAGTGGAACTAGCTAAACTCCTTGATATAGAAACCTGAGACAGGTACAGGCCCAAGTAGATGGAGTGGAAATTTTCCAGAACTGGGAACTGTTCGAGCCCTATCAAATGCAGCCCGAGGTAAGTGACAGCTCCCACGGCCAACTTGGGATTAGATCTGTGCTGAAATAAATGCCAGGAAACCTGGCACTCCTGAACCTGCCTTGCAGAACAGGGTGGAGTAGGAAAAGCATTAGGCCTGTTTTCTCCTGGATCACTGGTTTTTATGATTTCAAGGAGACCTTGCTCACCCTGCTATAAAATATTAATAACTCCACAGCTAACTTGCATTCAAGCAGATCAGGAACAATGCATAAATTGAAAGTGTGGAAAACTGATCCAGCCTATTTAACTTATGCCATGCCATCTTCAACGTTCACAAAGCTTAAGCTATAAGCATTTAAAATTAATTTAAAATTCACCCTGACTTCACAGAGCTGCATCTGTGTATGAAAGAATATGGGCCTTCCTTCAAAACTGGTGTAAGACAAGCAAGATCCCTGGAGCTGAAGGTAGGATTCAGGATTATTTTAAAAGCTACCTATCCTGTGTACCAACAGTTAGTAGCAATAAAATGCCAGTAGCATTAACAGAACTGTTCTAAACAGGAATGTCATCCCTTCATCAAGCCAGAAAAGACATGCCCTCTCTTTAAGCCCCTACCAAATACAATCTTTGTGTTATTCTGGGAAGTTCAGATTTGAGCTATTTTTGTTCTCCAGCTATTGTGCTAATAGTCTTCCTGAGTGTTCTGTGAGTTTCAAGGGGCATGAAAACTGTTTAATTTTCTTCTTTAATATGGAAAAGAATTGCCCTGATTTCTGCCCCTGTGTGATTTTGGTGGGCGAGCAAGAATGAAATGGCAAATGCACCAAAGCAGGACTTAAATAGGATGGGGAAATGAGGGCATTTAGCATGTAAAGGGTTAAGGTACCTTCTCTGCTGCTCTTGTGTGTACATGCTCTGTACCACTGTCATGAAATAGTAGTACTGCTGCAGAACAGTGACAATATTTGTATTTCAGGAAAGCAGTAACATTTCCTATGCTGGGAAAGCAGACCACCAGCTAAACTGAAGCCAAAGTTGCTGCAGTGCATTGAGTGGATGCTGCAGGGTGCAGTCACTGTCCAGGCTGCATCCTCAGATACTGTGTCTGGTGGGACTGCTGAAGGAAAGGGTCATCTTTGTGCTCACACCTTGGGCTCCTCCAGGCTAGAAATCTCACAAGTGTCTGGGAGTTGATGGGAGAGTGAACCTGCAGTGCTGGTTCTCAGCACTGCTGTGCCTGAAGGCAAACCCTTTTCCCTGCACACTAGCACAGAGCAGGTTGAAATTACTCTGCTGTGCTTCCACTGAGGCTTTCCAAACACTTCTTTAGGCACCAGAAGCACAACAGAGCAGAAGAATGCCATTAACCCTATTTTACAGATAGGAGTTGAATAATTTGCTCAGGGTCAAAAGAAGGGCTTAACCTGGATGTCTGGAGCATCTCTCAATCAGTCACTCCTACCAGAGGCTCGTTAATTGCTGGTGTCTCCCTCTTAGATGCACTCTGGTACGTGCCAGTCAGGATGTTCTGCCACCAGTTGGTCTCTCTCTGTCCAGGTATGCAGACACAGATGTAGATAGCAGAGGTTAGACGATGCAGTCCTGCTCAGATGGCCTCTGGAATTGGATAGCCACAGCAAAGCAGGAAAAGGGTCGGTCAGCATCCAAAGGTAGCAACAATCCTGCTTTCTCATACTGGTTTTGGCTTTTGGTTTTTGAAGCCACAACACCCCTGCAGACTGACTGCTAGAAGTAAATTGTCATGACTATCTGTGAGTCATCGTCTGGCAAGTGGATGGAGTTGTGAGTTTGTCCATTTGCCATACAGGCACTCAGAAACACCCTGCAGCTTTCCATGCCTCTGTCCCACACCTTGCTGTGTTTGGAACAGTGAGGCAGGCAGCCAGGAAGCCAGAACAAGTACTGGCTTTCAGGGCAGTGAAAGAAAACACGGTGTCTTGGGGATGATTCCAGGCTAGGGCAAGGTGCTCACTGCTCTCCATCTCTCTGAGACATGGCAATGCCGTGCCAAAAGCTGGGGCAGTGGCTGAGTTTGGCAGCACACTTTGCCATTAACCAGCAGAACTATGATGACTAGTGTTAATTCTTAGTTCCAGTAAAGTGTTCAGAAATAACTCTGTTTCTCCCATGTTCTCTGGCTCCAGCCTGCCTTCCCATTTAGAACAACTCTGTCCAAACTGTTCAGATAACCCTTCTGTCCTTGGCAAAAGGCTTTTCAGAGTGGTTAAATGCAGGCAAAGAACTTGTTCCTGTTTGTCTAGCTTCAAAATTAATTTGCCATGTTTGCCCAGGGGGTGAATGGCTTTGCCAGTTATCATCTGTAAAGTGAATCCTGGCTGGAAGCTACAAAGAACTGAGCCTTTCCACCTTGTCCATGCAGGATGGACTGAGGTGCATGTAAACAATCAGGTGCCAAAGGGAGAGAGCAAAACACCAAACTATGCAAGCAAATGCAATTTACAATGAGCAGAAACAACTGATCTGTCTAGTCCAGACAAAGAAGAATTACAGACTGAATAATATTTAACTGAGTCTGACAGGGAAACAGAAATGCCATGTTCTTGAGGCACACAGCTGCAAATCAGGCTACTGCACTCTTCATCACATTCAAAATGGCTTTACTCAACACCCATAAAAAGGCACTGTTGTGCAACACAATTTGAACTGGCAAGTATAATATTGTGAATGTTTTACTGTATAAATTGCTAGGGTGGCAGGGGTGATGGTGCCTGTCCTTGCCCTGCACTGTCCCACACTCACCCAAAGACAAGGACAGGTATCCCTTTCTTCCACATAGTGCTTGTACCTGCACCTCTTTACCTGGCACTGTCCTTCTCTTAATGTACTCCACTCCCACGGGCTCAACTCCAATTCCCAAAGCACCCAGGACCCACTTGGCACCCAGATGGTGCAGTCTGGAGGAGAGGTGGGTGGCGTGAGGCACAGCCACGCCTGCCATGGTGCTGTTTCCACGGTGTGCTGCACAGCCCTTTCTGGCAGCCTCCTGTCACTGAGGAACATAGTGTAGCTTAGGCTTGTCGTGGCTTGTTACCACCTCACCCTGGCAGTAGCACCTAGTTTTGTTTTCTCTCATCATCCTCCCTTCCTTCCTTCCTTCCCCAAAGCAGCTCCTTTCTGGGTGATATGGAGAGAGGTGTGAGCAGGGGCACAGAGAGGTAAGGCAAAATATAGGGGCCAAAGGGAAGGTTTTTGTGTCTTCTTCACCCTCCTTTTTTTCCAATTAGGGGACAAGACAACCCTTCAGCAGTCCCCTCTCCTCCACAGAACCTGACAGCCACCTCTGCTCACCTCCTCCCAGCCAGGGATCTCAGAGCACTCCAGCAGCACCACTGGTATTCCCTGCCCTCTCCAGCTGTGCAGAGCAAGGCTGCTCACTGAAAGCTCCAGAAGGAAAATAGGGGTGGGAATCATGAAATTTCTCTGCGGTGACCAGTGACATGACCTGAGGGAACGGCATAAAGTCATGTCAGGGGGGTTTAGGTTAGATATTAGGAAAAGGTTCTTCAGCCAGAAGGTGGTTGGGCACTGGAACAGGCTCCCCAGGGGAGTGGTCACAGCACCAAGCCTGACAGAATCCAAGAGGTGTTTGTCAATGCAGTCAGGCACATGGTGTGAATCTTGTGGTGTCATGTGCAGGCCCAGAAGTTGGACTTAATGATCCTTGTGTGTCCCTTTCAACTCAGCATATTCTGTGATTCTAGGAAATAGCCATCCTGCTCCCTGCACTGTATCTTCCTCTTGGACAGAAAATATTCATCTTGAGAACTGCCACACCACCCCCTTCTGACAGCACTAAATCATCTTAAAATTAAAGTGCTAACTGAAATGGCATCTTGTCTCTGTCCCTTTGCAGTGAGTGGAGAGAGAAAAAGGGCAAGTGCAGTGAATGCCAGAATGCTTTGGGATGAAAATATACAGTTCAGAAACCAGAGCAGTACTAAGCTTAACAAAAATAGGTCATCATTTGGATCCTATGATGATACTGGATGTACATCTAGCATTGACTGAGTCAGCGAGATGCCATTTCTCTGAGAGCTCTTGCTCTCATTCTTGGCCATAAAGCCATATAAATAACATATGGTACAAGCAGCATCACTGACACCTGCCAAAGTTTTGAAATACCTACGAGCTAACTACTAAAACCAAGCCACCTGTCCAGTGACTTCCACTTGAGTTGTTCCACTTCATCATCCCTCTATTATTATGTTGATGGGACGCCATAAATCTACAAAGTCAGAGAAGACATTCCATCTGCCCTGAAGAAATTACCCTCTAGAGAAGATGAGTGAACTCAAGGCAAAACCCCTCAAGAGACAGCTCATCTGAGTCTCAGAAGATGCTTGGAGAAGGAGGACTGAGGGAAACACTCCCAGAGCAGCTTTTGCTTTGTGGTTAGCTGTATGAACATGAGAGAAGGATGGTGATGTATATTAGAGATTCCTAGAATCATTAAGGTTGGAAAAGACCTCCAAATTCATTGAATTCAACCATACAAATTGTGGTTGGAGAAACAGCTTGGGCCTGTCCTATGCAAGAGAATTTCTGAGTGTTCTCTGAACAGCCTGGATACTTGTCAACCTAATTACATGACCAACTGCTGCTTAATTGACTTTTTTTCTGCAGGTCAGTAGTCTGCCTAGTAATTTTCTGTTGCAATGGAGGCCTTCTTACTGCAGGGCCCAAAGATCCTTCCAGGCTCTGGTTCTCTAACTTTTTCTGTTTGTAGAAGTTTAGCCCTTCTGGCTCATTCCTCTCTGTGTTCCTCTCTGGGAACGTGTCCCACTTTGCACAAGGCTTTGAGGAAGTCAGCTTTCATAAGGTGCTTCAGTCAGCATCAGCACTGGCAGAGATTTATTTGGGTGTTCCCTGGCACCCAGTAAATGGTGAGCTGATCTCTGGTGAGCAGACTCCTCTCAGAACTAAAAGTGAACAGGAGCAGGAAGAAGATCCCACCCAAGGGACCCTGCTGGAAGTCACAGCCAGGGAACCTTGGGCTTGCCCTTCCCAGTGCTCTTCTTGCTGATCCTACCCCAGGCCTGCAGCAGAGCTGTTTATGAAATTGCACCACAAAGCCCTTCATTACATAAAGATCAACAAGCAATATGGGATGGGGAGGATGGCACAGCTAAAGTGGAGATGGCACTCCATTTGCTGTGGAGTCAGGACTTCCAGCTGCTGCATGAGGCTTTCCCACTGACCTGCAAATTTAGGATATTTTGAGAATTAAATGATCCTGAACACACCATTTTAACATTAGTAGAGAGAAGTCTCTGGGGCACTGTGACTCTGACACTAGTTAAATTGTAACTATTAGTTATAATTTAAATTTATTATAATTTTGCTTATATTTATATATATTATGAGGATTGAACATTGTAGTATTTATAGCTTTATAATAATGAATATTACTATAACAAAATTCACAATGATTTTATTATAATTTAATAAAAGACTGATTTATATACTCCTCATAGTTGTAAGTTTCTTGCTAGAAATACTCACAGAAATGTTTCTAGATGAGGCAGTATGTTTGACTGAATAGAAATTTGACTGAATAGAACACTACCAAGCAAGCTACAAGAAGAAAATGACAGCTGTATTGCCAAAAATGTGTTTTAGCTGATTTATTAATAAAGTTCACTTCTTATTCTTATAGCTAATCAAGAGACTCCTCAAAGTCTAGGAACTTGCTTTTTCACAGGACTGCTTTGGTTTGCTCTGAAAATTCATCTCTGCACTGCATGCACCTCCAAAAGAGTGCAGGCACATAGCACAAAAATTACCTGAGATTTAGACACTGATGCAAAACCTTTTAACCTGCAACAACCTCATTCTGCTGTCACATCCCACTGGAGGCACTAAAGCATGAATGGATGTCAGTGTTTAGGTATTTACAAAGAAGTTTCATAGAATCATACAATAGTTTGGGTTGGAAGGGACTTTAAAAGTTTGACTAGTTCCAACCCTCTGCCATGGGCAGGGACACCTTTCACTAGACCAGGTTGCTCAGAGCCCCATCCAACCTGGCCTTGAACACTTCCAGGGATGGGGCATCCACAGCTTCTCTGGACAACCTGTGCCAGTGCCTCACCACCCTCACAGTAAAGAATCTCTTTTTAATATCTATCCTAAGTCTGCTCTCTTTTAGTTTGAATCCATTCCTCCTTGTCCTGTCCTTACAGGTCCTTGTAAAAAGGACCTCTCTATAGGGACTAGATTTCTTCCCTCTACACTGCTTGGAAGGATTTATGTGTTAATGTTTGCATAGCACATTCAGCAGGTCAGTTTCTACACAAACCCTGCCCAGATTCAGTGCCTGCATGAAGCTGCTGTTTCGCCTACACTGCTTTGGTGGAGGGCACAAAACCAGAATGGGGCAGCCTGGGCTGATCCCCACAGGACTCCTGTCCATGTCTCTTCAAGGCACAGTTTGCACAGGGCTTGACTGCATATTTGTCTGGGATTTGGATGGGATTGGAGGAGTGCTCCATTCTCATTTTCTCTGGCTGAACTTTCCCATTAAATAATATGAGGAAGGCTGAAGAGAGAAGACAAGAGTATGCATAATGATTGGGGTCTCACTGTGTGGATGGGGTGCTGTTAAGTCTTCCCAAGCAGAGAAGGGAACCTGAATTTGAACACCCCAAAGCCCAGAGGAACAGCCAACAAGGCTGTTACATAAACCACTGATACACATTCTGAAGAAAAGGATGACTCCCTGGTCTATTTTCCAAGTACAACACTCTGCTGCTTCCTTTTTTCAGGATTGAAGGCTGTCAATCTCACAATTGGTACCACTAAACCAATCCCAAATACAGCCAATATTTTTTCTCTGTTACCATTTTTCCTCAGTTTACAGGGAGGTCTGCCATGAACAACTCTCCCAGCACTTCACATACATCATGTTCAACTTTTTATTCAGGATTGTGGACAAAGTAGGCAACCATCCCCACAAAAATTATCCTCTGGATTGAGTCCTGAGTGTCCTGTCCCTAGTCCCCCTAAGAACCAAAAAGTAACAAAGAGAGACATACACTATTTTTTCCCAGCAGCTTCAGTCCAGTTTTCAGTCCTACCTCTTTGCACTCCAAATTAGGTGGGAATACAGACACTTCTCTCTTCTTTATGTATAGAAAGAGCTCAAGTTCAATGGGTCTTTTAAGGCTGCAGAAAGTCTGGCAGGAGAAGGTGTGATGCAAATTGAACAGCCGTGGCAGAAATATCCAATGGTTTACCACGTGTGAATAAAGGGAACCAGCCAGGCCTGTCTTTGAGAGATGGGGAGAGCTTCACCCTGTGCTTGTTCTGCCTCCATCTCAAACTATGGCAGCCTGCACATGCAGAAACCTTCCAGTTCTCTGTGCTCAGCACAGTGAGTAAGATGTTTCACAATTAATGCCGAGCTGACGCAAGCAAAGTGATGTTACACAGAAACTGACATCCAAATTCAGCACAGGAATAGATAAAAGGGTCTCCTTACAAAAGACACCTAAAACTTATCTCTTTCCAGATGAGGGCATATATGATCTTTCCTTTATTAGAAATAGTATGAACCTAACCACAAATAAAATTATTAATTTGTGTGAATTTCCACAGGTGTGAGTATTGAAATGAAGAAAACTAGGCATTTTTTTGACAAAACATTTCAAGGCTGATATCCTATTACAGTCATGTTTTTGCTTCATCTACATATTGAGTCTCCAACCCCTTATCAAAGTATCGTGTTTGCTCTTTCCATTTCAGATATATTTTGTCTACACTCAGCCTGTGTGTTGAGCATTTAATTCAATAATGGGCCTTTCCCAGGGAACTGTTTCTTTTTTCACCTTTCAAATTCAAATCCAGCCTTTCTAGTCCTGACTGGGGCTGGCTTCTAATTTGATAATGTTTGGGTGATGAATTTTGCTAAATTTATTTGCAGCTGTCTGTTCAGTGCCTTACAGAGACCTTCTCAGGGTTTTCATGGGAAGCTGAGAGGGGCTTGGGGGAGATGCAAATATTTTTGGTTTTTTTTAAAAAACATGAAGGAATATCTATAATACTTGAACAATATTTGGTAAATACCAGCCAAACAATCTTTGGTCTGAGCAGCTGGAGATACTAATTGTCTCCCTCTAGAGAGGAGGGCAACTTTGGCAATAGCAGATTGGCAGTAATATTCAGAGGTTTTGTACAGTTAAACCTCTCTACGCACTTAAAGCAGACCATTTATCCATTTTCCTTTTTCATAAATCCACAGCATCCACAACTCCTACTGACTTAGATACAGGTCCTCTGGTATGGATTTAAGTGCTCAATTCAAGCTACTAGTTAGCTGAAAAGGTCGGCCAAAGCAAGCAATTGATAATGGTGAAATTAAAGCTCAGGGCTGTTTGTTGGTCACTCCTGCAAGTTATGCTACAACTAGATAAGGATTATGATTCCTGTTTGGTTTAGGAAGGAATGAATGATTTAATCTCCAAACCTCATCCGAATGTACTCCTGCGCTGATGCAGCCATGTGGCAAATGCACCAGAACGACTGTATTGTTATTTTCCAGACGGGAAAGTTGCTGACCGAGGCGGGCTCTCTCTCACCAGAGCATCCAGACAAGCGGGGAGCCGGCTGCTGCTGAGAGCCCCTCGCAGCCTCTGCGAGACGCCACATCCCCGGGACCCACCTGAGGGAAAAGGCACTGCGTTTGTTTCCAACGCGCCAACGAGCACTTCCCAACAACGCGAATAGCTCCCAAATAGTTCCCAACGCCTGCGTGAGACGATGCTTTGGAAAACCACACAGGCAGCCACAAACAAAGGTTTCCCGGACACGGAGCTGGGAGTTGGTCCCACGAACTGGGAGTTGGTCGCTTCGCCAGGCATTTCCCTGGAGCCTGCCGGGCGCGGAGCTCCTGCCCATCTCCTCACGCACATTAATGGGGAATGTGGGACCGCCGGAGCAGCGGCCCCCCGGCCTCCCGAGCCCACCCCAGCCGTGGGCTGCGAGCGCTGCCCAGCCCATCCTTTCCCACCGCGGGACCA
>VZRH01004320.1:376535-521671 GCA_013397555.1 Urocynchramus pylzowi
CGTCCCGCCGGGGTGAGAGCGGGGCCGGCCGGGTCCCGCCTCCTGCCCGCGCTCGGTAGCGCCGGGCCGGGAGCGGGGCCGGCGCCTCAGCGCAGCCGGGCAGATGCGCGGGCTGAGCGGGGAGTGCAGCCGAAGGGTGATCAGGGAAAAGGATGGAATCCGTTGTTCCGCTCCGTAGGGAATGCGCCTTGCCCAAGGATGTCACGAGAAGCCGGTGCTGTGCTGCTTTCCTGCTGCTCCGCCTTGGAGCATCGCTCCTCTCTGTCGCTGGGACCGCGCGTCGTGTAGGAGATGGCTGTGAAATAAAGCTGTTGGCTGTTTTTAAGTTTTGCTTGTGGCTGAAATGGGGGTAAAAAATACCCCTGTGAGCCCCCTGCCTCTGGTAAAGTGCCTGAGGAAATAATCTTTCTTTCTATAGGCAAACAGATTGTAAAGTCTTTGTAACAATGTGAACAGGAACTGATAGGGAGATACTTAGTTTTAAACAGACACCGAACAAGCTACCTATAAATAAATACAAGTATGAAAGTTTGGTTTCAAACAACATTGTGTAATGTTGTTTTCATGGTTACTGATCGTTTTGATTTCTGCAGGACTGTATATCATAAGAAATAACACTATTTCTGGTAGCCAAACAAGATTACGTGCCACCCAGCAGGAAGGTAGGTGGGGAGATTCTCTGTATTCCCCTCCATGCAATGAAAATCCAAACTTTGTGGTCAGTGTTAGGAAAGGAAATTAAAGCTTTTCTTTCAGTAGCTGAAAGTATCATTTTCCTAAAAAGAATTGACCTAACAATTTATGATTTTTTTCTGAGTTGCTTGTCTTTAAATTATATTGTTTTATTAGACTCGGGTGTATTAATTGAGAATATGCAAAATAAATCTTAGCACTGGGTGCAGGAGGATAGTGGCCGAAGTCAATAGTAGCTCAATAAAAGACTTCAAAAGGGATTAAGAAATTGTTTTTTATACAGACTGAATGCAGATTGGTGTCGAAAGGTATATTGGTAGTTTTGCGTTTCTCTGTCATGGGGTAAGAAGGTTCACATGCTGTCAGAAGGAGTTTAGTTCACAGGAGCTGCAGCTAGCAAGAGCAAGCAAGAACCTTCTTGCTCTTAGACCAGGACAGTCCTTTTTGTATTTTGTAGATTTTTTTTTCATTGCTGTTAATTAGCAGTGACCTTGGTAACCTTGAATAAGATATGCTTAGAATAAACAGTTTTGAATTGTCCAATCTTACTCGAGATGGGGGAAAAAAAATGGGTGACCTGCTGTGCTTTGACAGTGTCTCCCTTTTAATAATGAGGCAGTGAGATCAGTAGAAGAAAAGGCCAGATGTGGAGAATTGCCTCACAGCTTTACTGTCCAAGTGCTGATCACCTTGTTTCATTCCTGCCAAGGGGAATTCTGTGCAGTGTAGCTCTGGTTAATTTATTTGTGATAGTTAACACAAGTTAATAATAGCTCAATGCAGTCATGTAGCAAGAACTGAACTTTATTGGCTTCTAGTCTTCCAGTAGTCCTTTCAAAGGCAGGTGGTGGTCTGTTGTTTCACACCCTGTTTGTCAGGCTGTATTATTGTTCTGGAAACTGAGAGGGAACAAGGGACAGAAGCTGAATTCCTGCTTCTTAATTTTTTATGTTAAAACTAGTTGATTGCTTATGGAATTGGGATTTTTTTAGGTAGAGGTTGGTGGTTTTTTTCTGTCTGCATGTGTTTTTTCTTCATTGTTTTAACCAGGGTGTGAGGGATGATGTGTGTCTCATGGTCTGTCATCTTGTGTGTCAGTGTGTGTGGGATAAATTGTTTGATCCAGGTGGCTTGCCAAATGCATCTCAGGACTTAGCTTAGTGCATGAATAAGCATTTCTCTTTTTCCTTAAATCTGTCCTGCTGGGTGAACAGTCCAGCCTAGGATGGAGGCAGTGACTCTGAAGCAGTATTAAGGAATCACATCCACAGTGTGATGTATGTCTTCTTGTCTTCTCCCTCTGAAACTGCAAAAGAAAAAAGTCTGGAAGAGGAGGCTTTTTACCTTAAGGAGCTGTATATTCTGGAACAGAGCAGCTTTAGGAGAAGAGTAGCTTCTCTTTCAGCTTGTTTTACAAAAGTGCTGCCTTGTGCTACGAGTACCTGCTTTCCTTCAGGATCTGAAGACGAAAATCAGTTATTTGCATGTGGAGCTAAAATGCAAGCTGGCACAGTAGTTTGAGGGTGTGGGTTCAATCACTGTCTGCCTTCTCACCCAGCAGTGAAAGCTCGTTTTATAGGCACATTCCTATCTTCACATTCAATTTTTTATCTTTAGCTCCTCAGTTTTTTAGATGCCACTTGTTTTGTTCCTCACACCTCCCCCCGTATAGTAGATGGCAAAATTAAATCAATCTGAGCTGGTGACAAAGACCCAAGAAATAACAGGGTACATGAGTTCTGCCCTTTCTTTGCACAGTTGCGTTTCTGCACTTTAATGGCATTTTAATGGCTTTTGTGTTTTGTCAGTCAGTAGAGGTGTGGAGCTAAATAAAGCATGTTCAGTTCCCAGCTATCCAGTCTCTGAAATGTTCTGTGTGCTTCTCGCAGCATAGAAAATGACATTACTTGCTCTGAAAAACTTAGTTGTCAGTCTGTGGAGCTGGCTTTTAGAAACTTTGCAAGTTTATATGTTTACTTAAACAGGTCTGCATGCATATCTACAGTTTAAAAACCGGTGTTTTTTTTCTGGAAGCTGCATAAGACTTTGTCTTTTTTGTAAACACTGTGTAAATTCTGTATGTGGAGACACGGGGAAAGATGATCTGCTTTTGCTCTCTATGGTCCTAGAGCTCTTTTGTAATGTGCAGGTGATAACTTCCACTTACAAAGTTTTCCTACTGTGTTTGTTTTGCCTCTGTAGTTTGTCCTGGTTTTCGTGTAGATTAGATCTTTATGTGGCCCCTTTCATTGCTATCCATGCCTCCTTTTTAACTAGTTGCATGCCTTGGTTTTTTTCTGGGTCTGCTGAACAAGTGAACTATAAAAGGGCTTGGGCATTGTTCTGAAATGTCACAGCTCTCCTGCCGTCTGGATTGTGCCATTTGGAAGGATTAAATCCTCATCGTAATTTGATATGGTCAAAGTGCTCATCAGCAGAGTACTTGGGATTAGGGAAGAGATGGAAGGGAGAATGACTGGGCAGTAAACTGTCAGTGGATGAGTGTTTCCTTTAGAGAACCCTTCTGAAATCTGTTAGCCTGAAACAATTTTACTTTGCACAGCCAAGCTTTGTGGGAGCATGGCCTTTCAGAATTCACTTTGGGAGTTTGGGGATTTTTTATTTTTTTAAACTGTATAAGCTGCAAAAAGCTTTGGTTTTTCTAGTTTGGAAAGGCAATTTATTTATATTATGTGAATGTGATATCATAAAGTCTATACATAGAGAGCATAAAGAATTGTAGATTACAGATTCTGTATCAGGTGTGAGAGCTTGCAGGTTAGGCTTAGCTGTAAGAGAAATATCGAGCTCATTACTCTCGTTTACCCTAGTGTCAAAAGTACCTATCTATGGGGAGCAGGAGCAAACAGAAATAACTTGTCTGTGGCAGAGCTGCTGTGCAGTAGCTGTAGGTTCTGATAGACCATGTTTTCCTGCATCACAGAGATCATCTTATGTCTTCTTGAGGTAGTCTTTTTTTTGCCTATGGTCCTCTTCTTGCAGGGAGGATTTGGCACAACCCAACCAGAAAAGTGGGAGCTCCCACAGTCAGGTGCTGGTATGTCAGGGGGCTATGAATAGACTAGGATGTGTTGTAAGTTGCTAAATTGGAACTTAACCCCAGTTTCCAGGGCAAGGTTGGAAGCCATGAGATCTATACAGACAGGAATGCCTGCAGGATCAATAGTGGGATCAGTGGCTGTGGTGTTTGCCTGCTGCTCACAGTGGTGACAGAGGGATTGCTCTCAGCACGGGGGGTGTGTTTGCCACCCGGAGAGACCTGTGGGGGTGCCACTTATGGGCTTGGTAACAGCGGCTTGGGTCTGTTACAGAGGGTGATAAGCAAAATACCTTCTTCTTCCTGAGGAAGAGCAGGTGTACAGCACAGTTACAGGCTGTGTCTAGCTCTTAGAAAGGTTCTGACTAGAAGCCACTGCTGGCGTGGCATTTAATGGTGACTGTTGGCAATATATTGTTTAGGTGGGCAGCAAACCTGCTCTAAATCCTTGCTTGTCTTTGATCTATAGAGGGGGGTATTTAGAGGACTCTTAGGGATAGGCTGTGTGCTGTAAGGATCAGGGTACTGTGGAGAGCATTGGGATTCTGTTTCCAAACCCCATGCCTGACAAGCAGTGTAAGTTTGGGTAGATCACCTGTTCTCCTCCCTCTCAAGTAGACAACTGTGGTATCAGTCCCCTTTCCTGAGCTTTTTGAGAGTTATAAGTGAAGAGGGGTGTGTGTTTAAATGCAAGAGGAAGAGCTGCTGTTTTTCTCAAGACTTTTGCTTTAAGTAGTGGTGTGTTTGAGTCTAAAGGAATCTGTACTTGTTTGTGGGACATAGCACTTCATCAGTTTCCAGTTCCTAAATTAACCTTGGTGTGCTTTTGAAAGTCAAAACTTCCAATAAAAACAATTGTAGCATAACAAGGTATACAAAAAAATTTAGCTGTAAGTTGTTAACCTCCTTCATTTATTCCTTATATTCTAAGTCAGAGTACAAGACCAGTGGGGAGCTCTGTTGATCCTGTGCAGAACTGCATCAGAGGGAGCTGAGCTTTGCTGGTCTCGTTTGCTGAAATGACTGAAAGAATAGAGCTGCTCTGCAGACTTGGGGAAGGTGTTTGTAGTGTTCAGATTTTGTTTGAAGCTCAGTGTTTGGGCTTGATTAGTGAATAGCTTTAGTGTAACCTTTTATAAATACTGCTAGATAAATCTTTCACATCCATATGGAATAACTCTATCTTCTCAAGTAATGCTGTATGTTACCATTGATGGGGTGACTTGGAACTAGTGAACTGTGCTTTCCTGTAAATGTGCCATAAACCTAAATAAAGGTTTCATCTTGTAGTCATTCTGTTTCTTAAGTACATGCTTTTCAAGTATTCTATCTGCCAGAATCTCATATTAATCTGTGTGCTTGGAGGTCATGCTCCATTTTGATTTTAGTATACTGCTGTCTTTGTTGCTGAATGAATGATCTACATGCATGGAAAGTAACATTAATCCAGAGTTTATCAGAATTATTCATGTGATTAAAGTTACACTTAAGGCTTTTGAGCTATGCAGAGGATGCAGTGCAATGCACTTATAAGCACAGCCAACTGCATGAACAGAAGAGGAAACCCTTTTTTTCCTTGTCCTCTTATTCTTTCTCCCTTTCCTCTTGGTAACAGAGGTAATACAAAGATTGTGTGTTGGGTATAAGTACAACTCCAGATTGAAATCCATCCCCACGGCCCAAAACTTTTTGCCTTGCAAATGAGATGAATGGATTTTTTAAATTATTATTATTTTGGGCCATGCCAATAGGGCCCCCTACTGCAAAGACTTAATTCTCAGGAGCAGACAGAGATCACATTCTTGGGGAACAGTGAACAAGCAGTGATCTTAAAATCACAGCAACTGAGTTGGATCTACCTCAGTGTAACAGCAAGCAGCGTGTGCCCAGGACAGGATTTATTAGTGTACCGTGTCAAGGCATATCAGAAGTGACATGTAATGAGGCCTCTGCTCTCATAATTGTGGTAAATCTTAATTGTGGCTAAATTATTTCTAGGTCTGTGTAGATTATTTCCATCTGTGGGTAGAAGGATACTGTGTTAATTCCAGGCATGTGGGCTGTGACTATGCTATTGCATTGCCCAGACATTGTCCAGAAAGAAGTAAACAAGACTGTTGGTCCAGAGCATTCATGGGTGTATCTGTGCCTAAAATAAAGCAGGCCTTGCTAAAGTGTCCAAGCATTCTTTTCACTCTTATGTGTGTCAAGCCATTTATGGGGAAAATTGAGTTTTGAACTAACTGTCATTTGCCAAAAATGAGTGCTAAGCCTTCTGAATTTTGTTGGAAAGAGGCATTTGTCTGCCAAGCAGCCCATTTTTATCAGTGTATACTGCTATTGGAGTGATTAGGGAGCAAACCAGTTCCGCTTGCCCTTCAAAGGTGTTTGTTTTAAATGGCATTGGCGAAGTGCTTTGTGGAAGGGTGGTTGTAAAGCAGCTTTCAGAGGCTTGATGAATTCAGCTTAAGGGGGCTTGAGTGCAAGCCACAGGGCAGGATCAAATATAGGGGTCCTTACTTCTGTTGTAGGTCACGTCTTTAAAAGCATTTCTTTTGGAGCTGCAATGTATAGGAGTTATGGGGAAGGGAAGAATGAAGGATAAGCAAGGTGGATTTTCAGTTTGATTTGAGGGATGATGGCAGTTTCTTCCTTTTAAAATGCTGGTTTTGTGCCCTGCATGGTTAAAATTTGGGTCAGCTGCAACCCAAGGAATCCAGCTAATGAAAATACATCTAGGCAGGGACCTGGCAATCTGGTATCAAAAGAACTGGTGGGGAGGTGTGTGATGGAACTGAAAAAGGCCATGAATGAAAGGATCACATGAAAGGGTTGGTATGGCAACAAACATAAAAAGAAATGGAAAAAGTCTGTAAAAGAACAGTTACAGAACAGCTTAATGAATAATAGTTATATCGAACTTAGTCTACTGTTGTTTCATGGCCATGGAACAATGTCCTGAGTATCTGGCCTTCTGCATCTTGCTTGTGGTGTTTATTATTTTTATTTCATTATACTCTTGCCACACTTGCTCTGATGGTGTGGGTGGTTATAACACTGAAGCCAGGGTTTTAGTCCTTGTTTAGATACAACTAAGATAACAGTGATTGTAATAAAGGATAATGGAGAGAGGGAAGATGTAGAGGCTGTTTTCCTGATATGTGATATCTAATTATCTGCCTTACTACCTGTCCAAGGTAATATTATTTTATTATTTATTTTCATTTATTTAGAATAAAAGTTGAAGATAAAGAAGGCAGATAAAACTGCGGGCCTGATGAGGGGAATATGGGCTGCTGTAAAACTGCTCTGGTTTTGTTTGGGAGATTTGTTGATGTTTTTTCTTTGGCCAGTTATTTTGTATTATGTTGTTTTATTTTTTAAATTATCCAGCAGTGTTTGGTTGTTTAGCAAAGTGTTGATAGTAGAAGTAGTTCCCGTAAAGAAAACTTTAAGTTTTCATGCACAGAAAACTTTCAGATATGTTTCTGTTATTTGTATGATTAGAAATCTTGTGTTTAAACCTGGTCCATCCTATACATGTGTGTGCGTGTGTGTGTATGCATCTGAGTAAGACTTTTTACTATACAAGCATCTGGAAGAAAGCTCATAGAGTCTCAAGCAGATCTGTGTGTCTGTAGGAGCACATATTAGCTCATGGAAAAGAAAGGGAATGAATGGAAGAATGTGTTTTTAAAGTGGGACAAATACACGATTTCTTGTGTTGCTTGGAGTGAGGCTCTTGGTTTTGGTTACTGGCCTCTGATAAGCTGAGTGATAAGCAAGCTGCACTTGCTTAAACCTTCAGTCCAATAGTCTGGAATGTTGAAGAGGGGAGGAAATACTTGGCAGTCAGTGACTCCAGAGAATGATGGGCTGTGAGGCTGAGGATTGTTGCACACAAGGGGATCCCAGGCATTGGTTTAGTTTTGCTGTTACAAACAAAGCAACAGGGCTCTGAATCGGGTGGTATCTAACCTGTAGGAGCCCCTCTGTCCACTGTGTGCACCTTGCCTGGTGTCTGAGGATGGCTTGGCTCTTGCTTCCCCATGCTGGAAGGTGTGGGGGTTTTCCAGGGGTTCATTCAGCTGTGAGAAGCTTACTAAGCCAAATCTGTGACCCTGCCTATTTTTGGAAGAGGGCTCATGGTCAACACTTGTCAGCCCTCTTCAGGCCGGGTTAGAGGCACTCTAAGAGCTTCTGTAGACACCACTGACCTGTCCATGCTCTGTGCTAGCAGTGCCCCACTTTGCTAGCATTATATAAAGGATCCTCAGGGGGCAAGTCAAGTGTGATATAGACCTTGTACACTTGGACTAATTCCATTTGGAACCACTCCCTAAATCTCCTTCTGACAGAACTTGCTTATTTATTGATTTAGTAGGGTGTGAATAGAACTTGTCTTAAGGGGGAAAAGTGCTTTGCCTGTTATCTTTATGAGGTATTAACACAAGTGTAGTTGTTGGATACAGTACCAGCCTCCTCAAAAGTATGTGCTCCCTCTGTCTCAGTTTTTGTGTCTCTTGTCCTTGTTTGTGCTTACTGCTTTTTCATTGGAAAAAAAAAAATGTAATTTTCCTAATGCTTGGTTATTTTTTTGAAAGTAGTGTTTTACCTTCTTCTATATGCTATTATGTAGCATATATTTCATTTAGAATAGCCTGTCTTTTGGCAGCACTGCATAGGAGCATGTTGCTGATGCTTCTGAGCTAACAAACCACTTACCTGGTACCGAGGTGGTTACAGCTGCTGTGCAGAGCAAGTGGGGCTGATAAAATGGAAGTCAGAGAGAGATTGGTGAGAATTTGCCCTGTGCAGTGTCTTGTAGCCAAATCTGTGCAGGGCAATAGGTCCTCTTTGCATGTTGATATATTTAGCAGTGGAGGGTTGAATGAGTGCTGTGCAATGCATGTTTTCTACTTGTGGTTGCATTAACTTCCCTGAAATTTTGTTTGGAGATTTATTTCTTTTAAAAGACACACATTTAGCATATCATAACTGTCACTTTATGACAAGGTCTTTGGCTGATTTGGGGTGAAAGAAGTGTATAGTTTTGCTACTGTTGGTTAGTAAGAATACATGTTAAAAGTGGATTTTTTTTGTGTGTATGCGTTGTCCAAGTCTGTATTGGCTTACCTTTTGTTGCCCTTCTTGGGATGGAGGAAATGAACTTTTTTTGCACTCAAGCTTTCTTTGCTGCTAATACTTGTGATCACAAAAGCACTTACTTCTTAATAGGGGCAACCTTTGAATGGTCTCATTTCAGCTGGGACAGTATTGGGTTGTTGGCTGATTTCTTTGCCTGGCTCTGAATTGCAGGCACAGCCTGCAAATAAATGCTTTGGGTGAGATCCATGTGGAAATTTCCACTGTGAAGGTGTAAGGATAGAAAAACACTTCCTGTTGACAGAGTAGATTTCCTTACCTGACAGGCAACTTTTGAGTTTAAAAGTGCATTATACAAGGTTAAAACAAATCATAGTGATTAAACTCAGAGAGATGCAGGAGTAACACTTCTTAGAGGTCTGGAGCATATGGATTGGTCTTGTGATGAGAACCACAGAGAAATGACCTAGGTGGGCTTGATTTTTATTTTTGCAGTTAACCTGTTATGCCCAGATTCATTGTAAGCACTCGACTGTCCTTTTGACAGTGTACTTACAACATGTAAGTGTGACACTTCCTGGCTGCAGTGCTCATTCCCAATTTTGATCACTGATAAAACAGTGGTTGAACAAATATCCCAGTAATTGGGCTTTATCCTGCATTTGCATAATAATGTCTCTCTGAAGTTCAGCTGTAGTAGTCTGTGCAGTTCCTGTGTGATGGCAGCAAATTTGTGTACTTAGACAGAAATTTAGCTTTAGCATTCTTCACCTTCATGACAGGTGCAGCAGACATGTTTGAGTCAGGGCTTGTGTTTCCTGAGAAGGTAATTGGATCCAGTTGCTTGTAGTCTGCAGCTGGGTGTAATGCCTTGTGTGCTGTTGACTCAGGACCACTTGTACACATTAGTGTATTAACATTAATAGTTGAGTACTTGTGCATGTTGACAGGTTATCTTCTCAAAATGAATTGAAACCTGTGTACCTACCTCGGAAATAACTTAAATATGTTGCATTAGACTAATGCTCTCTACCTATTGCAGTCAGAACTTTTTTGTTCTCTCCAAATCATTCCAGAGACTGCTATATGGCAAGGTTGGACCTTAGTCAGCAACTTGTTCCAACTGCATGCCTCTGTCTTCTGTGTCAGTAAAGATGGGACCATGTGCAGCTGAGCCTGTCCTAGAACTGTGACCCTGTCTGTGCTTTAAAGGTGTAGCAGATAAGTGAAATAAGCAGGTGAAAATCTCCCCTGCAAAATGATTTTGCACCCCAGCCACTGGATTTCTTTTACATGAACCACAGTGATGCAGGAGAGCCAGTGACCTGAGCCTGAGCTTGGTTCTAGGCTGAGCCAAAGGAGTTGATGGTAATTACTCCTGTCAGACACACTCTGTCCTGCATCTTGCAGTGCCCAGTTTGTATTTGAAGACACTGAAGTGGCACAGGCTGTTACAAATCTGAAATGGAACCCCTTGAAAAGGAAGGGAGGCTGAGTCAAAGATTCACTGTAGTGCAGCACTTTGCAAATACTGTGGTAGGTAGGTGTTGTGAGCATGCTTAAACTGCCAATTAAAAGTAGCAGAGTGAGCTACAAGTTAGGGACAGAACAGACTACAGAGCAGGCTACCTTTGGAGGATGGACAAAGCTTAATCATTGGTGTGGGACTAAAGAAATTTGGCTATGTAAAATGAGCAGGCACAGCTCCAGGGCAGGAATGAAATGGGACAGTGAACTTCATCAGTGCTGTCAGGACCTGAGAACATGTTCCAAGGCCCCATAATAATTAAATGCCAAACATTAATGTTTTTAATCCACTTCTAATATCTGGAAGGAATCAAGACAGTCTTTGTAGTGTTTATTGACATTTGCCTGTCTTTGTTTGCCCTGGTCAATAGTAACTTGGATATTTGTGTAGAGTCCTGGAAAATTATCCTAACTCTTGAGAACAAGGAGAGTTCTCTTTTCCTGGTAAGATCAGCTAACTAGGCCCTCAGGCTGGCCTGGGTGCTCTCTGGGCTTCAGACAGGTTCCCATGGTGGCTGCTTGCCAAAGCACGAAGAGATTTGCTGGGGGTCTGCTACCTTCTCTTAGGGGATGTGAAACCTGTTGCAAACTTGTTCTTGACATCTTGTCTCCCTGTTCCCTCTCCCTTTTCATCTTTCAGCACAGAAAGACATCAGTCATGGCAGGTGATGCCCTCATTGTCATGAGGGGCTTGACCAAGCTCAGTAAAGCCATCCTGGAAACCCAAGCAGGACAGCTTCGGCAGGTGCTCCTCGGGGGAGATGCGGTCACCATTGCAAAGACTCTCCAGGCCACTGCTGAGGAACAGTTCAGTTCTGCCTTGGGGAAGGTGCAGGTAAGAAAAGCTCTTTGTCCACAGTCTAGTCTGATGTTTTGCTTTTTCTCCAGGCACTTTTTTGGTTTTGTTGTGTGAGTGTCAGGGAACTCACATCTTGAATGAGAGCCTAGTTCTGAAGTGTGGGATTGATAATAGTAATGTTGCAGTGCTCTGGGAATTCTTTGTAATTTGTGGTGTGGGGAAGGTGCTTGGATAGGAATGGGAGGGGAATGTTAGTGTTTCTATTACTGAGTGCTTAAGACATGCTAAATTAGAAAAGTGCTCTGTTTGTCTCATCTTGTCAAAGATCAAGCTCTTGCTAAGATTGGTCAGCAGCTTTGTTATTTAGAGTCTCCTTTAAGCTTTGGGCATTGATTTACATCTCTTTTAGGGTGCATTGGATTTATCTGTGCTGCTTCCTTTCTTGGCAGAATTGGTGCACATGATATTTTTCAGAGTGGCTCAGGGTCAGGTGTTTGCACGTTCACCACTTACAGCCCAGGCTGGATTTTTGGAACTGGCTTTCAAGTGAGGAACATAAGGAAAGCCAGACAGCATCTTCTCTCATCAGAGATGGGGATAGATTTATGAGAGCTTCACATTTGCTGTGCTGCCATCTTTTGAAGGCAAGGGGCTTATCTGTGGTACTTCTCTCTCATCATCCGTTAGAAGGAGTGTGTAGCTCAGATGATAATTTTTTAAACAGAAACTAATGAATGAGATTTTGATGGGTTTTGTGCAATGAGCAATCTATAGCTTCAGTCCTAGAATCTGGGCCTGTGTTCTCTTGGTTCTATTTAAGCTTTCAGTAGAAGTAACTTGTTTGTTTATGGGGATAGTGCTTTGTCTTGTCATTGTTCTCCTCTTGCACCCAAGAGGAGAGAGAGATGTTCTGTTTCTGTGCATGTTTCTCTGCACAAGAGAAGCCCAATGAGCACAACTGCAGAACTTGCCCTGCTTTCTGTAAATGGGTTGCAAGAGAAGCTGCTGCCAAAGCAGAGCTCACACAGCATTTTCTGTTTTGAAGAGAGGAAGATCTTTTACACTAATTGGCAGGGTTTTAGCTGTCTGGCATGTTTCTAAAAACTTAAGTATGGAGGTAAGAAGGCTTTCTTGCTTGTAATCAGTATTGTAGGGACCACAGTCCCCATCTGTAAACATCTCTCCTCTCCTCCCCCACTGTGATGTTGAGGTTCAGAATAGTACAAGACCTGGTGAATAACAGGAAAGACCATGTTCTGTTTTTTTCTCTAAGGAAGAGAAATGTAATTAGTGTTTAGGAAAGAGCCTGAAATATGCTGCCTGCTTGCCTGACCACAGCAGGATTTAAAATCCTGTTGATAGCCTGTAACAGTCATCAGTTATTTTATGGTATTTCCACTGCTGAGATAGGTAACTAGAATATGTCAAGGAATAAGTGAACAAGAGAATGCTCTGCTGTTGATTTTTATTTACGTATTTATTTTTGACTGAAAAGTGTTAAGAAACATCTGCCTTTGTGGGGCAGCTTTTGCAAGGTTAGGGCAGAAAAGAGTGTCAGGAGAAGCTTGCCTGGAGTGTTGCTGTGCCTGATGCTGTTATCCTTCTCCAGGCACAGAATTTTATTTATTTTGGGATGACAACACATAGTTTGGTGGTTGAATAATGGAATGTGTTTTGCAGTTGGTAGTGTTATGACTGTGAAAGGCTGAGCTTACTCTGCCTGTAAGTAAGTATCTGGTATTGCTTCAGGTGGCTTTGGGCTTGGGAGTGCTCATGTTGTGTGACTGAAAACAGGATGGGAGGAGGGAAAACAACGTTATTCTTATGTGATATTGCAGCTCCAATCACCTGTTGTTTCTGAGCAGGGCATTGCTTCTAGTGAACTCCATATTTAGTGACCCTTTCTGCAGTGTATGTAAAAACAAGGTGTCTTCAGTTATGGATATTTGAGAAACTGTTAAAGAATTTGTCCCATCAGTGGAGTTAAAAGGTTGTCAGGGATTCCAGGCATCTTCAATGTCTCTTCCTTTCTTTCTTTCTTTTACTGTGAATGTCTGGAGTGCCAGAGTCTGTCTCTACAATTCTTTACTGTGGAGACATGACACCCAGCTGCATGCTCATCTCTGAGGACCACAGGTGGGTAGGGAACAAGGTTTAAAATCTTTTCTTAAAGTATTTCAATTATTGTTTGCAGGAACTAGGCAAACAGCAGGAGAACTTTACTGACTTTGGTGAGGATTTTGGGAAAGACTATGACTTCTCAGCCCGAGAGCCATCCGATGCTCCAATGGACTTCTCCACTGCCCCTGGCAAGCCTCAGGAACGCAGCACTGAAGGCCCTGCTTACTCCTACACAACAAATGGACCTTTTAGAAATATTGATGAGACTGGAGATTCTGGCATGGGTCAGAAGCCTTTCCCTCCCAAAATGGATGCAAGGTTATTTGGAGGCATTAGGGACCCTGGAAATCCTTTTGCTACTGCCTTTGGACAAAATAGAGCTTTTCACCAAGACCATTCCTCTGTTGGTGGATTAACAGCTGAAGATATTGATAAAGCCAGACAGGCCAAAACAGGTTCAGGGCAGAAACCCTACAAACAGATGGTATGTTGTTTTAATTAAGGATTCTCAGTACTGTGGTGTCTGTACTAGATTGCCCTTACTCACCTTCTCCTACGTTTCTCTCGTGTCTTCCTCTTCCAGTATTCCCTTTTTTGGTGGCAAAAGAGGGAAGTGTCAGTGCTCATTAACCCTGTGATATTTGTTCTATCAGTAGCTTTTCAGTCTCTCTTTTCACACTTGCTCCCTCTATCTGATATCTCCACATCATATAATGTGTTGTGAGAGGATGTTTAAAAAGTGTACATAGGCTTAGAATTGGACCTAAGTAATCACAGTGGAGATTGTGGCTTCCTGTGTGGCATCTTGCAGTTGTTGAGGTGGAGGCAATGCTGCTCTGAGCATAAGTGGATTGGAGAGTAGCATAGCTCACAATTGTCACTTTAGTGCTTGTGTGAGTGCAGAACCCACGGTGCAGATACTTGTCTCCTGCTCTGACCTTGTGCTCCTTCCCCACATTCAGTATCAGATGCCACTGGGTTCACTCACTCAGGATATTGCATGAAACTGTATACTTAGCTGCTCCTGCTGCTGTGTGTGCAGGAACTGTCTACAGTCCTGTGAGTGTGATGACCCTCCATGAGTTCTAATTCCATGTGTGGAAGGGAGTTTGGCTTAGCATTGTGTGGCTTCTCCAAGTTCCAAATACAAGGGCTGCTGAGTTGAAAGTGAAAATGGGGTTTCCAAACATGGTTACCAGCTCTTCTGTCTTTCCCACCTTCTTGTCCTCTCCTCTGCTCAGTGTGTATTTCAGTTCATGATGTGTCCGTTCTGCTCCGTATTCCCTTGAAAATCTCCCACTAGATACAAGGCTCGGGTTCAAGGAAAGCTTTCTGCTCCACAAAGTGGAGTTGTTCAAGTACTCTGGCTTGTGTTCTGACTTTGCAGGTGTCTGACCATGTGCCCAGTTAATTTGTGGATTTCTTGTTTTGTTTTTCCCCTCTGTCTCCACCGCAGCTCAGTGAGAGGGCCCGGGAGAGGAAGGTTCCTGTCACCAGGATCGGCCGACTCGCCAACTTTGGAGGTCAGTTTGCACTCCCACCTTTGCCGTGGCACCTGCACGTGCTGTTAATGGCTGCCTGTGACAGGGCTCCTGCTCTGCAGCATTGGGTGGGTCCATCTGACAGTTCAGGTTGCTAATAGGAAAGTGCTTTCCCACAAACAGCTCGATTTGGGCTTTTTCATTGCTCTTAAGAGTTTGGGGCAGATGATTTGGGGGTGCACAGTGGAGCTGCACATCTTCATGGTGACACATACCACATGGGCTGTGCTGTTTTAATGGGAGACTGAGGTGCAGGTTGTTCCCCAGCCTGTACAGATAGCCTGGTCCTGCACATGTGATTGCACTTTGAGGAAACTCTCCCAGTCCTTACAGTTTGCTGTTACTGTCAAGCAGAGACAGCTGGAGCAGCTGTTATTTTAAGTAATCTTCCCCAAACCTTATCCTTGCTACTTCTCTGAAAGGTGTTTAAATATAAAATATATCTTCCTGGTATTCCTTTTTGAGCATGGGGAGATCATAATAGTCAAGGTTTGATTTACTTAGCCATTGCTTGTAGACCATTTTCTCCCAGGAACGATGTAAATTCTAGGCATGTAAGATCAACCTAGCTGAAACCTAAATGAATTTTACTTGCAGAATGGGACTTACTATATCAAAAAGCAGCTAAATATCTTAAGTAATATTGACAGATGGTGCTTCTTTAATATCTTGTATCCAAAGTCATCAAAGGACTTAATATGTTCCTAAGGAATAAGGTATCACATATTGCAGGTGGAGAGATGAACACAGCTAGTGCTGCTTAGGTAATCATTGGATGAGGAGTCTGTCTGTTGCTGTGGTTGGTTGTGTTGTTTTGTGACTGTACTGTTTTGAGATTATAGTGGCCTGTTTAGGTTGTGAACAGGCTCTTGTGATTCTCTTCCACAAAATTTGATAGAGAAGCACATGTACAAAGTAGACATCCTTGTGTTACAGATCCTAGAAGAAAGAAAAATAACCTGTCAAATGTAATTCACATCAACTATTGTATAAAAAAAACATGTATTCTTTCTCTGCGTGTCCTTTGGCAGACTAATATGCAAACTAGGAGGAGCTGGGGCAGGAATAAACAGCAAGTGAATTTTGTGATAAGTTTTTCATGCTTGTCAGATCTCTTTAACCCTGTAGTCTATTGCAGACACTCTAGCTTCACAGCATGCTTAGTATTCCTTAAGGGGAAGCAGGGTTCATGATCTGCTTTTTGGAGTAACAAGACATTACTTTAAAACTCACTTGACTATGTTCTTAAGCTCTAGTGGCACACAGGTCTCCATTCTAATCTAGCCTTGAATGTTTGGGGCAGTATCACAGCACTTTTAGCTGTCATCTTCTGAGTTCATCTGTTGCTGCTTGCTGACAGCTGGTGGATGTGAAGTGGCAGATGACCAAATTTTCTGTGAACTTTGGGTTCCAGTGCTGTTGCTTTATGTTCCAGCTTTTGGCACCCAAGGCTGTTGTGTGAGGGAAGGCTAACTCATGCTTCTAGGGGAAGTATAACCTGTCTTTTCCTAACCTCAAGGTAAAAACCCAAACAAATAGCCCCATCAGACCAAAACCACTAAGGGAGGGTAGGAAAGAAGGAGATTGCTTAGTAAGCAGCATCTTCAGACATCTGTGTGCCATTTTTTTTTTTTTTTTTGGTCTTGGTACTCTCCTCCAGTTGTCTGCTTTATATGATTAAAATGGCTGGCAAGATAGGTTGCTTGTCTTTAGAGGGCTGTTGGGGGAAAATTCTTTTGCAGAAATTGTTCAGATTCTCTGGTCTGCAATCTCATGTTAGCATTCATTGCTTACCTTCCCCTCTAAATTTTAATTTGCAACAGCAAAGAGAAAGAGTACTGTCAGTACAGCAGCTTAGCAAACAACAAATGTGGCCTGTAGGTAGTTTATTTCCGCTTAAGATATCCCTTGGTAATATTTTGGGACTTTTAACAAGGGCCTGTGGTAACAGGATAATGGCTTTAAATTGGCAGAGGGCACGCTTAGATCAGTTGTTAGGAATAAATCCTTTTTTCAGAGGGTGGTTAGGCACTGGCACAGCCTGCCCAGAGAAATTTGGGATGTCCCATCTCTGGAAGTGTTGAAGGCCAGGTTAGATGGGGGGATGAAGAAATATTACAGGAAACATCACTGTTAACCTGTGGAATATTAGTGACCCAGCTATGTCCTCGTTTCCTAGGATGTTCAAATGATTAGAATCAAACAAGGAATGGCAGAGGTGGAGGGGGTGATTATTTCCTGCTCTACTGCCTGGCTCTTTACATTGTCTTAAAAATAACTAAGGGCAGGAGGCTGCTCCATATCTGTGAGGGACTGTAGCTTAAAGCAAGTAAACTTTTTGTGCAGGAATTTTCTTGTGTGCTTTGGGATGCCATCTTCATTTGAAGACTCCAAGAAATCATTCTGGGAAATAAAGGGGTTGAGGTGGATTCTTCTCCTACAATCTCCACACCAGTCAAACTAGCATTTGATTCATCTTTTTTTTAACACTTTTTTTTTTTTTTAATAAAACTCACTCTCCCCCTTTATTTCCATATTAGAACAGTATTATTTTAATGTTGGATAAGATGGAGTGATGTTGAGTAGGTCAAAAACAGAATTCATATAACTGTTCCTGGGGTTCAGATAGCTGAATTCCCATGCTATTGGCATGATCCCATTCCTCCTCCTGTCTTTGCATGTTTTCTTTTGTCCCCACCAGTATTATAGGGACTGTTTAGCTGTGTCTCAGCCATGATGTCAGGACACTCTGGTGAGTGATGAACAAATTAGCAACAGGAGGCAAAAACACTTGGACTGCTGAGTTTGCCTGGCTTCTCAGCTCTTCTGTGGGCAAAGAACATTTTACTGGAAAGATTGAAGATCACGTTTTCCAACACTTGCATGTAATACTGAGCTAATATTGCTCTGTGATCAGCTCAAGATCCACTACTGAACTTCTTAGTCCTTTATATGTATTTTTGTATGCTTCTTGCAGTGGTCAGAGTGACTGCTGGTAGGTGTATTTATAGTACTTGATTTTTATTTATTTATTCTTCCCAGGATTGTAATTGACAAAACAGATTTTTCTGCAGTTTTTTTGTTCCATGCTTGTTTTGTTCCATGCTTGTTTTGAGCCTGATGGGTCATCGGTTCCACTTACTTGGTTCTTGATTTTTTTTTTTTAATTTCCATTCTCCCTTCCTTGCCTTATTTGACTTTTCTAAGCTGTTCCTGTCTCCCTTAATCATATTCCTGGTTTCTAAGTTTATTATTTTAATGATATAATAAGATTCTTTTGCAATAAAGAAAATTAGGAAGCTTGTGGTGAAGTCTAGATTTAATGTGATTTTAACAATTTTGAAAAGAAAAAGAGCAAAAACCCACTCTGTTGAGGTATATTAGTAAAGTATATCCAGGCCTGACAACTGCAGGATTCAGATATATATGTGAGTGGCAGGTGAGTGTATTGGGTTTGCTTGTCAAAGGTTTGGCTGCAGGGTGGCTTCTGTGAGAAGCTGCCAGAAGCTTCCCCCATGTTTGACTCCAAGATGGCTCCAAGCCAAGGCCATCAGTGATGGTGGCAGCGCCTCTGGGATAAGAGTTAAGAAGGGAAAAAAATCTGCACAATTGCAGAGAGAGAGAGGAAACATCCCTGCAGACACCAAGGTCAAAGAAGGTGGAGAAGGTGCTCCAGATGCTGGAGCTGATTCTTTGGCAGGCTGTGGTGAAGGCCCTGGTGAGGCAGCTGTGCCCCTGCAGCCCATGGAGGGCCACAATGGAGGAGTTCCACCTGCAGCCCGTGGAGGAGCCCCCAGTGGAAGAGATGGATGCTTGAAGAAAGCTGTGTGAAGCCCCCACTGGAATAGTTTTGCTGGCAGGGCTTGTGACCCTGGTGGAGCAGCCTGTTCTGAAGGATTGCACCCTGTGGAAGGGGCCTGTGCTGGGTCAGTCTGGGAAGAACTGCAGCCCATGGAAAGGACTCTCATTGGAGAAGTTTGTGGAGAGCTGTCTCCTGTGGGAGCAGTCCCACGCTGGAGCAGGGGCAGAGTGTGAGGAGTCCTCTCCCTGAGGAGGAAGGAGTGGCAGAAACAATGTGTGGTGGAATGGCTGTAACCACCATCTCCTTCCCCCTGTGTTGCTGGGGAGGGGAAGGAGGTAGAGAATTCAGGAGAAAAGTTAAATTCAGGGAGAAGGGTGGAGCAGAAGGAATGTCTTTGATGATTTAGTATTAATTTCTCATTATCCTACTTTGATTTGATTGGTAATAAATAGAGCTAATTTCCCCAGGTCGAGTCTATTTTGCCTGTGATGGTGATTGCTGAGTGATCTCCCTGTCCTTATCTTGACCCATGAGCCTTTCACTATATTTTTCATTGCCCTGTCCAGCTGAGGAGCTTTCAGTGGGAGCTGTGTGGTAATTGTGGTGTTTTACATGACCAAAACCAGAGCACAGGCTGCTCCAGGGGAGGGTCTTGCTTGGCAAGCTGAACAGCCCATGCATCTCTTGTTTGTTTTGTTGTCTCAGTTGCTGAGCAAGAGGTTTTGCCCTGAACAAAACTGGTTCCAGATCATCCCTTGGTAGGCTTGGTTTGAAGTGTACCAGATGCTGCAGATGCCTGGAAAATAGTCTAAGAGCCACACTGCTGGTATAGAACCAAGTGGCATTTTCCAGGCCTGAAATAATCTGCATGAAGTGCAAAATGCAGGAGAATGACTTTATAGAGGTACTTAAGGATATTATTTTTTCAAGGTGCTGAACAATGGCTGTTGAGCAATGCTGAGAACTGTCCCAAAATGATTAATATTGGGGGAAATACACATCTTGCAGACAAGAGAAGTGAAGGACATCAGGAGTGTCCTGTGCAAGTAAATTAGTGGCCCAGAGGAGGAGAGTGCTTTTGTAGCACTGCAGGTTCTTGGGAGAGGTGACTTGTTCCTGGTAACAGGTGCACAGCAGCAGCTAAGCCCCAAATAGCTGCTTACTCATTTCCTCCCACTGCAGGAAGGAATAGGAAAGAGCGAAAACTTGGAGAAAACTTGGGAGCTGAGATAAAGACAGTTTAAGAGGAGAAGCATCTTCAATCAAAGCAGCAAGAAGAGTTCATTCATGACTCCCTACTGGCAGGCAGATGTCCAGGTACTTCCTGGGAAGCAGGACCTCAGCATCTGTAGTGGTTACTTGGGAAGGCAAGCACTTAACCCCAAACATCCACCCTTACATCCTCCTTTTCTGCAACCTTGACAGCAAACACTGTAATTATAGTTTGAAGATGCTTGAAACCTTTGTTTTAACTTCAGTTCTTTAAAGATCTGAATGCACTTGTTTTTGCCTGACTTCAGTTTATCTAAAACTGTTGTTGATTAGTGATTTGGGTTCTTTTTTTTTTTTTTAGAAATTGGACAGAGTGAGCAGTGAGGAAATTGTAAGAGCTTATTGAAAAAGCAGCTCTTTTTCTAGTGCAGTGTGCAATATTAGTACAGATGCTTAGCTGTGCACATCCATGAGAGGGAAAGTGTAAAACACGTAGTCTGATCTTGCCCACACTGATGTAACCCCAAGCTGCTTTTAGACTAGCTGTAACCTCTCCAGCTTTATTCTGCAAGACAGAGTAGAATCTGGTTCCTAGACTTTCATTTACCTTTGAAGTGGTTTGTGTCTTAATGATGAAGAGATTAGAAACTTCAGATATGTTTTATGTCCAGGCAGTAAATCCAGTAATTATAAATTTTAGACATTGACCATAGAACCTGTAGAAGAAGATGTGATGTTTTTAATTTGAAACCGATTGCTGCCAGTCAGTCCAGTCTAGGTCTGATAATGACCAAGATTATGATTGATTTATTGTGGGGAGTATTGTTTTGGAGGTGGTAAAAGTGGGATCAAGGCCAACAGAAATGTTCTGTGAGTGTTATTTAGCCTAGAAAATCACATCTTATTGATGAGATATGTATTTATTGGCTTCCTGTCTGACTCCTGGTACTGCCTGCTCCAAGTTAGTCTTGCATGTGGGATCTGATTGGAAATCATTGTGTATCAGCATTTTAGTATGTGTTTATGCTATGTTTGAAAAGCCTTTTTGCTTGTTTTCTGTGAAGCCTAGGGGTATTTTTCTCACTTTGTTTAGCTAATAAAATCTCTGGACTTCTGGTGCAAAACTCTTGCTCGTTGGTGATGCATGGTTTGGCACAATTGAACGGTCTGCACAAGTTAGTTACTAACATCAGACTTCTTCAGTGCTACAACTCCAGAGAAAAACTTGCAGAAAATATAGAAAAATTAAAAAAATAACCAAAACCAAAAACCATCCCACAAAAACCCCCACCAAACCAACTAAAAAGCCCAAACCCCAACCACCTTGTAATGCCACTGATGTGTCCTGTGCTTCACCTTATGCAGGATTCTCTGGCCCCAGTGCATGTAGTCCATAAGATTAAAAGTGGAGCTGTTTGTGAAGCAGACAAGCTGAAAAGTCTGAAATTGTACTGGGAGAGAGGGGGGTTAAAATTGTACTGGGAGAGAGATGGAAGAGAGGAAAAACTCCAGCCCAGGATGAGGGTCACCTTGTTTGTGGCCAGGCTTTCTTACTTGAGTCTACAAAACTTATGCATGTGGTTCTTCCTGCACATGTGCAAAATGCCATGTGCTGGACAGCTCTGCTTCCTTCATTGTGCTGACTTTGTTCCTTGGTTGTTTTACCTGGGAAGTTTTCCAGTAGTGCCTTGAGGAGGGCTTGGGGTGCTTGGAAAACAGGTGCACCCAGTACTGTCAGCAGTGTGGGAGTAGAGCACAGCAGGATGCAGCACTGCTGAGGAGATGTGGAGCAGCACCATCTGTTCTGATTGCCCATGCCATTTATTATCCAGAAAAATAAATATTTTGATATTGGGAAGGCAGTGAGAGCTTTGGTTGCATGGATTGCTGCGTGATTAGATCTGTGCCTCATTTAATCTCCGGTGCCTTTGCTCTGGTTAGCAGAGGCAGATAACGCTGCTTTTGTAGTCCTAGCTTAACCTGTGGCTGTGAAACCACCCTGGAATTCACTGCTTGCCAGGGTCACAGTGCATGTGGAGTGCTGGTGTTTTGTCTCCTGGTCTTACTGTTGTGAGGCATTAGTCCCCAGCCCAGCTCCTTGGACTGCAGGTTGCAACACTGCTGGTACAAGGTGAGCCTTGGGGTAAAACATGTTTCTGTTCATTACAGTAAATGAGGTCATGGAAGGAAGAGGTAGCTAATGAGCACAATTAAACCTAATGCTTAGACAGCAGGGTTGCACAACTTTACACTATTGGCAATGGCTTCATCCTAAAGAGGGTTTTTCCTTCTGCTGTTGTGGCATGGTGAGATCTGAGAGGGATTCTGTTCTTTCTTGAGAATTGTACTTTGAGAACCATGTTTGTGAGAGTTTTGGCTTCTTTGTCTTCCTTTTTTTTAAACTCCATGATTTGAGTCTAAAGCAGGACATCAGCCAGAGCACAAAGCTCTGAGTAACACTTGTGACATGCTTTATAAAAGCCAGATGTCCCAGACTGGCCTAGCCTATGATTCCTGGCTGGCATGCTGGGCTGAAGAAGTACAGGAGAAAACTTCAGTATCAAGTGAAGGTGACTCCATTGCAAAAGCCAGGATGTTCTAATAGAGCTGTTGTGTGTTTGAATGTGTAGCCTAAAGTTAATGACCAAAAATGCCTCTGTATGTGGTCTGGAAGGTTTTTTCATTCTGACTTGAGTCTTTTCCTTCTTATTTTAAAGGACTAGCTGTTGGTCTTGGCATTGGGGCGCTGGCTGAAGTGGCAAAGAAGAGCCTTAGACCTGAGGAACGTAGTGGTAAGCCGTTTCAATGTCTTTCCATTTTCTTTTTTCCTTCCTCTTTATTTTATCCCTAGACACAGTTTACCTGCATTCGCAAAATTTGTATGCTTTGGGAGGCTGGGTAGTGAGACAGAATAACAGGGGATACAGGTACTTCTTTTATTTTCAATATTATTCTTCATCTCTTGGCTCTTCTCCCATCTCAGTACACCACAGCCTCACTACATAGACAGAGGTCAGAGGAATATTCCAGAGAATGTGTTTGTGCCAGCACAATTTGTAGAGCTTTACTTTCCCATAGCCAACCCTGAGGTTCAATACTATCCCTGTGCCCCATTCTTGGATTGTCTTGACTTAACAATTCTTTTTAAACTGTTCAGTGAAACAATGCATTTCTATCAGTACAGAAACTTTAGATGAGCCTGTGCATCTGAAAGTTTTGTTAGTGGTTGTAGTCTGTTTGAAATTAAAGGATGTTCTGCCTGGGAAGAACTTGGAGGATGGTTGCTCTCTTGTAAAAGAGACAAAGCACTTTATGCTCCTGTTAAATGGTAATTACCTGTTTCCAGTATCTGTCTTGTTCAGCCTTCTAAAGGATTCTCATAACATGTAAAAGGCTGTGCTGTGCAAATTGACCTGATCCTCTTTCTTTTCCAGCTTATTTGAAGTTGGAGGTAAAATGTTCCTAAGTTGTACCTGATGGTGTCATGGTAGCTTTCTTCTAAGCATATTTGTTGGTAAAATATTATGGGGGGTGTGTGGGTGAATGGTTTAGGGCATAGAAAATCCAGGTGTTCTTCTCCAGAACGTGACGTTACTCTAAAGTTCGTGGTTCCATTCACTTGTTTGTTATCCAGAAAAATCTTTGGTGGGACACTGCAAAATGTCAAGGTCTCTTACAGTTGCTGCAGGCTGTTTGGTCTACAGCTGATCTCTCTGGTTTGGCTGGTATGGTTGTATGTTTAGGTTACTTCCAGTGACTGGAGGGAGCTGATGAAAGATTGAAATACTTGTATCTAGAAGTAAAAGTGAAGTCAAATTGTTCCTGGTTCAGAAGCATTACTTTCAGATAATGACAACTGCTGGGTCCTTGTAATTCTATTCTGTGGCTGGTAGTATTCTACTACCAAGCCAGTTTCTGTCTTCACCCTGGTTATCTTTGGGGGTGGAAGAAGAATGGAAACTGAACCTGTTTCAGGAGGTGCTGGAGTGGCTGAAAAATGAAGATATTTGGAGGGGGGGAAAACACTGAAAAAACAAAGCAACTGAACAAAAAAATCCCAACCAAAATAAATTCACAAAACCATAAAACAACACTTCAGGATGTGAAACACATTGCCATTAGTGGGAGGCAGGTGTGGATGACCCAGGACTCTGCTTGTATTTGGAATACCAAAATGCAAATATTAACAGCAAGGCAATACAGAGCAGCCCAGAAGAGAAAAAGGATCCTTGGCAAAGAGTTCTTGTTTCTCTCTAAGACCTGAGGTGTTTGAGGATGGGTGGGTTTCTTTGCTTTGATTTAGAAACATGCACTCAGGCAAACACAGCTCATCCTGTAGAGAATCCTTGAAGGCTTTTTGCTTTCAGCACTTAGATGTTTGACAGGTTGTTGATACCTGTTGGAAGCTGATGATCTGTGTTGCTTTTAACAGAGGCGGAATTGCACAACTGTTGGTATTTCTCTGCTTGCCAGAGTATTTTCTAATTAGGCACACCCCAAATGAAAACATGAGCTTGCAGAGCTATGAAGTTTGAGGGAATAACATGAGCTGTGTTCCTCTCTCTTACAGCAAGAGAAGGATTACTTTTTTCTTTTTTTTTTTTTTTTTATTTAGAGGGCAGAAGACACCTTCTTCTTACAATGAAGCAATTGCACCTCTAAAGTTTTATCTTGTTGATGGGCAAACTACTATTTTTCTCTGTCAGAAGCCTGCTCTACAGTCTTGAATCCTGCTTTGGGGAGAGTGATTTTCTTGAACAAACTTTGATTAAAAATAAGACAATAAGAACTCCCAACTTCATGCTAGGCAGGGAATAAGAAAATGACCTGGCTTTTAGTTTTAGGTGTTTGTTTGTCTTTCCTTGTTGCTTCCCCTCTTGCTGTCAAATCTGCTTAGATAAGATCTTGGAGCAGTGGTTGTACTGTAAAGGAGAGTAATATCAATAGTGGAACTGAGAATGGGCCAAGAGCAGCAAGTGTGGAGGTGAGGCAGAAGTGAAAGACTTCCAGCCTTTGTACTCTTCTGGAGCTTCTCAGGCAAAAGACACAGGAAGGTTTCCAGGTGATTCAGCTACAGCCTTTAGCTAGTAGTCCTTGGATGTGTGTTTTCCACAGTATTTTAGAGTGGTGGGTAAGGCTCCATGAATGAGAGCTCTCTCCACGGGCTCTGCTCCTGCAGAAATGCACAGCAGAGGATAGGTACACAGTGGGAGTCCAAGATTCCATTTTCTTACTGACAGTACCAGCCTGAGCTGTTCTTAGGGGAAATCTCATAAGTATCTCCGCATTTCTTTAAAAATACCTCTGTACCCCTTTCCTGATTTCAGCTTGAGGCATTTGTTCCCAAGTTTTGTGGCTGCTAGCACCATGAGTTTGGGCTGAGACCTGTCTCTTTTGAGAATGACATATTGTCCTGTTCCTGGGAAGCTGCTGGAGGATGCAATTTCTCTCCCTACTGCTGCAATATTAATAGTAACTTCTTGGCACGCCAGACTTAAACAAGTGGGATGTGTGTGTATGCCCAAAGGCATGCCTAAGAATTTCACACTCTCACTGGCATCCAGGAGTAATGAGGAAGAGTTTTCTTGGTTGCCCTGCTCTTGCCTAGATAGTACAAACTAAAGTGTCTTTACACCTTTAAAATGGAGTTAGAAACACTGGTCCTTTAGTCCCAACCCCTTAGCCAGACACTCTTGAGCTACACATGATTCTGATAGCACAGCTTGTACTTCTTCTTTCCATTGCTGTTATCAGAGGGACTGCAAATTCCTACTCTCCTGCATGTTCTCTAGCAGTTGTGCTAGTGCTGATCTGTTTTTTCCTGCTCAGCTTCCCCATCTTTGTTTAGTAGCCACAGGACCCTTCTCTCCCTACTTTGTATCGTCTCTGTTTCCATAAACAATTCACTTAGAGACTTAGCCTAGAACAAATATGTCTGGTGCAAGAGTTGGTGAATTTCTTCATTTTTTGTCCAAGCCTGCTGTCCTGGACATAAATTCATTCTGCTGCCATCTTTAAGTGGTTTGGCTCATCTTATTATGTTAAAAAAGGGGATGATTGACTTGATTTCCAGTTTGAATTTTCCTGGAAGGCTGATAACCTCCTCTGTCACTGGTGACCTTGATGGCAGCCTCAGTATTTAAAGTGTGTATGTAAATACACAGTTGTATGTAAATACAGTAGAAGACCCACACAGGGTAGGAATGGGAAAGTAGAATAAATTCCCAGGAATTAAAATGAGAGTGCCCAAATAAACAGCTGCTGTTATAAGTATAGAGACTGGGTTCAAGGACAATTTTGTCACTTATTAATGATCTGTCCTGGGCAGTTCTTCAGGCACTGCACAAATGCCAGGCTGGACAGAGTCCTGACAGGCTGGCACTTGGCCTGGATTTGAACACAGAGGGATTTTTTTTTATGAAAGGCAGTAATGCAATATTCTTGGGTTGTCTCGAGTGCTTAGGCCATGTTCTTAAATATTCTTTGCCCCAAAGTTTCTGTGGCAGATGGTCCTAAAACAAATAGAAAGTCTATTTCCATTTGACAGTGGCAAAGAAGGTGGAAAAGGAGTGATGCAGCAGTGAGTTTCACACAGGTTTGGAAAGGTTCATGCTGATTCTGAATTTGGAAAGGAAAAAAAAAAAAAAAGTGGGTCAAGCACTAGTGAGGGTGTCTGCCTTCTGCCTGTTCTGTGGAAGAACTCACAGGCCCAGGCACTGTGGCTACAGGAGCCGTAATTTCTGAGGTGTCCATGTTGCCACAGCTTGTATGTGACTTCTATTTGCCTTTTTTCCTTTCCCTGGTGAAATAGGTGAAACCAGCTTTGTGATCTGAAGATGGGGAAGAAATAATGTGAGGCACCAAAAGGTGCCAGCCATCTTTGAGTAAAATATTAACTCAATGAAAATTGGTATATTTTTTCGTGAACCTGTGGTGGGTTTTATTCTCACTCTCTTTCCACCCAGCCTTGGAAGCCTTTGTCTGTTTTCTCTCTGCTTGCCATTGACATAGTACTGCTTTGCACTCTTGCTTCCAGGTCACCTTCTTGTTCATGCACACTTGTAGCAAAGTATATCAGCAAGAGCTGCTCTGGTGCTGTTGGGCTGCCTGGTGATCAGGTATTGACCCTGGAGGCTTGACTTCAGTGAGAAGCCTGCCAGGAGAAGAGGATTTGGGACTGCCTGTGTTTGGCTCTTTCTCTGATAAGAGTTAAAATTGTCAGGGTTCACTGGCTTCTGGATGTGGCTTTAATCATTAACTAACCCCTTTATTCTGCTGCTGACTCAAAGGAGGATGTTTTTGTGTGCAGTGGTGTGAAGATATGACTTTGATTCAGTACTTTCCCTAGGTTCTGTGTGTCATCTCATACCGGGATTTGTCTCATCATTGCTAAGGACACAGTTTTCCTGATAGGACAGTTGTGAGACAGCTTTTCAAGTGTGCAAAGCCAGATCCTTCTGCCTGGGTTAGCTCTACCTGTTCAGTCTCTAAGTCTCCTTACATCCATTATCCAGAGCAAAATCTGCTCCAAGGATTGCAGTGTGCTGGAAATGGTGAATTCTGGACCTGTCCTGCTTTTCCATATCTTGCTCTCAAGAGCAGGATGGCTGTCCTGTGTATTCCTGGTGGTTTTATTCCTCTTTTTCCTGTACATCCTTGACTTAGGACAGGGATTTGTAGAAAGAGATGTCTCACATGCAGTGCCATCTTGCTGCTATCCCACAAAACAGTTGAAAGAAAGAGAGGGGATGAAGGGCAGGAGAGCAGCCTGTACCTGACACATCTGTGCTCTGCCAGTGAAGAGCTCTGTGGAATCACCTCTGCAGGGAAGGTGTGTAAGCAATCCAGCTGCTTGCAGGGACTGAAGGGTGTCTGTCAGATCAGTAACATGCTTAGCACCTCAAGAAAATGGTACCAAGTTGTGGGAGCTACCAGAGTTTAGACAGCAGCTACCTCAGTCTGTCTCTGTTATTTCTCCTGTCCCCTGGCCAGTCTAAGTCCCTCTGTGTACCTTCCTGAGAGCTACCAGGAGATGGAGAGGATCTCTGGCTGCTCTAGTCAGCACATGACACACCAGTAATTTCCATCTGAGATCTCCAGGGCTGTCTTCATCTGCTGTACCTTTTTGGGTGCTGCTTATTGTTTATGGGGGCTTCAGCTGTTCTGTCCTCTGTTCCTCTAAAGTATTCTGAAAACATTGTAGCTGCAAGATCAGCATATGAGCTGTGAGCTCTGCAGCCTGGCTGACCTTCCTCCTGCTTGGCTGGCTGTCAGCAGGAGCTGATCTGCAGCCCCAGCAGAAGAGGTGGGTGGGTGTCTGCCTGCCCCCTTTGGCCCTGCTCTGCTGGGAGGTAGTTCTGGGTTGCTTCTCCCAAAGTGACCACAAACTAGAATCAGGGTCTCCTTCCCCTCTCCCTTAATAAAAAAAAAATAAAATTAAAGTGCTTCTTATGCCACACAATCCCCTGTTGCATACTTGGAACTGTGGCACTGGTGTGTACATGGCTGTGTGACCTCTCTGAGCCTGTCAGACATCAGGCTTTACACATGCCTGGGGACAGGACAGTGTGTGAGTGTGTATGTTTTGGCCTTGTTCTCTGTAAGCTTCCACATTAAGAGGTTGGAAGAGGCCTGTTGGTCTGTGCCAGTGTGCTTCCAAGGCTTTTGAGGATTCCCCCTTGCTGTGGCTCACTCCTGCTGCCCTTCTGAGGCTATGGCTGTGCTGCAGCCCGTGGTGTGGGACTCAAGACACCTTTGCACAGTGTTTTAGGCTATGCTGGCTGGCACAGTGAGTTCAAGCACCAACATCTACCCAGGATCCCAGACAGTTTGCAGAGCAGCACATTCTTGGAGACTGTGACTTGCTGTTCCTGGCCTTCAAGCCAACAATGTCAAAGTTGTCTCAGGGCACATGTACAATTCAGTCTGTGCCCCTTGGGTGCAGTGAAGGCACTCAGTGTAGTCCTGGTTTGATTTCCTTAGGGAAGGGCAAATCTGTTGAATGTGGTCTAACACAGTGGAGTGGGCTTGCCAAGATAAGGGTGTTCTTCATTCATGCTCTCTCTCCTTGCCCTCAGGGAAGAAAGCAGTGATGGATTCTAGCCCATTCCTGTCAGAGGCCAATGCAGAAAGGATTGTGAGGACCTTGTGCAAGGTCAGGGGAGCTGCACTGAAGCTGGGACAGATGCTAAGCATCCAAGGTAAGTGGCAGCACATGTCCTCAGCTGTCCTTAGTGCTGCCAGGTGTGGCACAGGGTCAGCTGTCTGCAATCAGGCAGTGTCAAGTGAATGTGGAGACTCTGAACAAGTGGCTTTCTCCTGTGAGAGCAGTGATGGAAATGTCTGAGTTCCATCTAATCCCAGTATGAAATAAATACATGCATGCACTTATACACCACCACTCTCTCAATGTCCTTATTGTGTGTAACTGAAATTGGTTGACAGTAGGGCAACACTGTGAATTTTAGTGTCTGTGTTAAAAGCAATTGTTAAGAGGCAGAGGTATTACACTCTAATTGCAGGTAGAAAGGAGGAGGGTGACAAGAATGTGATCCTGTTCTTTGTTCACCAAAAGTGGTCAAGGTTATATCCACAATACTCTCCCATTATAGCATCCTGTTTGTGGTTTATGTGCTCTGTGGGCACTGAAGCTTTACTGGAAAGGCCAGTACAGCTGGTAATCTTATCAGGTATAAAACACTTGTTTCCATCCTGAGAAGACTTCAAACTGCTGCTTAACCCATCGAGTTCTGAGGCCAGTGACCTCAGGTGAAGGCCTGAGTGGCATCAGTGTCTGCACTAAACTGTTATGTTACTCCTGGGAGATGGCAGGTGTGCCCAGTTCAAACCTTATCTGGATCTTTCCAATTTGCCTTCCTGCCCAGCCTGATAGGGAAGGAAAGAACCAGCCAAAAATAGCTGTAAGACTTGTCTGGAAATAGCTTTCAATATGTTTCTGAAATTGAGTAAGTGTCTGTGTGTTTGAAATACTCACTTTGTTTGGCTTGTGCTTCTACTTGAATTTTTATAGGTATTTGCTGATGAGACTGGATCTAGTAGAGTATTCAATGCTTTGGGCTCACCAACAAAACAAGATCAGTTCACTGTCCCAGAGAGTCCTGATTGGCATTTCTTTTGCTAATCAATTGGTTTAGGTGGTTGCCAGGCTGATGGCCACCTGGCAGAACCTAGTGGGAGGCATCAGCTGCTGTGTCAAAGGCTGCCACCCACATGCTGTTTTCTCACCCTCTAGAAACTGCCAGGTGCCACTGATGGCTCACAGTGCAGATCCAGGAGGAGCTCCTGTGCTCCTTGCTTTCCAGTGCCTCTGCTATGTGGGCTGAGCAAGCCATGCCTGGAAATCAACTCTGCAGTTAAACTCATCTACCATAGGTGGGACTAATTTCAGATTCTTGGGACACCACTTGTGCCTGCTGTGTGCCCAAGTCTGGTCACAGCTGCCCTAGGCCTGGATGTGAGTGCAGAGCAGGGAGCTATGAAAGGCTGTCTCTGAGGAGCAGAAATGTTCTGGATTTTTATAACCTGCCTGCTGTCTCCTAATGTAACGTGCTCTGGCAGGAGTATCAAATACTTGGTGACTGACTTCACTCTGGTGTCAGGAACAGGCCTTCAGCAACCTCGGTGGTTGTACCCAGCCCTCATTTGGACTCTTGCTATAAGTGTGTGGACTCTGCTGTGCCTGGCAAGAACACAGGCCCGTGGTGGCCTTGCTGGGGGACAGCTGTGGTGAAATAAATCAGACACCATCAACAGTGCAGAGTGTCTGTTTCTTGGGGTGGCTGTTTGGATAGGAGGGTTACATGCAGGTTCTGCTACTTCATGGGCTTCTCTGTGGCCTGGTGAGTTTGAATTCACTGCTTCTGTCAGCAGGTCTGGGTACTAATTGGGGACAGGGGCTCCCTGTAGCTGAGCACAAGTCACAAGGCAGTGTCCTTAAAACCCCTGATGTCTGTTGTGTCTCCCTGATGTGGGAGTCAGTGGATTTGTTAGGGACCCGCATTCTAAAGGTCATGCACAGAAAGGATGCCAAAGGCCCCCAGTCATCCTGTGTTCTGGGAGATGTTGGAAAGGCAGCTGCATTTGCCAGCTGAGAGTGCCCTACCTTGGCTCCTGCTTTGTGTTTTGTTCCAGTAAGGCCTCACCAGTTGACCACAAAGACGTAAAACCTTATTCATCAGCATGTTGTAAGCCTGGCAGAGTTGCTTCCCTAGCAAGACTGATTTTTGACATTGCTGCTGAGTTTCTGTACAGTCAGCCTGGACTTGCAGGTTTCTTGGCTGTTTGACGTTGTGCTCATGAACAAAAGGTGTGGGTGGTCAGGCACCCCAGCTAAGGATGGATGCCCTCCCAGACTAGGGGTTGAAACCACTTGAGAGGTTTATGGGTGTCAGCAGTGAGCAGAATAAAGGAAGTTGATCCTGAATGCCTGTGGCAGATGCTGATGCTTTGACACAAATGGCTTCTGGGAGTGGGGGTCACTCTTAGTGAGATCCATTCTCCTTTTGCCCAGTCACCCTTGGCAGTGCAGGTGACATGTTGCAGCATGATGGTTAACACCTTCACCTAGCCCTGAGAATACTTTTTAGCATGTTCAGAGGCTGGGCAGTGATACACCATCAGTGACAGAGCAGGTGTTTCTTTCAGTGTTCACAGTGCACACGCAAATGCAATGTCTCACCTTCTTGCGGGTTTGTAACGTCACAGCAGGAGCTCTACTCACTGTTCCTGCAAAGCCTGCTCCTCTTAAAAACTCCTCTTGGTTCCACAGTGGGGTTTTATTAGTACTTTTAAATGCTGCTATGGCTTCAGTGGGAATGTGTAAACAATGCTGAGTGTTAATGTCACATCTCTGCATTATTTATCTTCTTTTCTCTATTCCTTTCCACCCTTTTTCCCAGGACAGTCCTCTTAAGGTCACTGCTTGTTTCTTGTTTCCTGGGATAAACATAAGGTGGTTCATGCATGTGTATTTAGAGAGGAACAATAAATTTTTGTTTGAATGTTACAATCGCATGTGCAGGTTCAGTTCTCAGGATCAAGGCCTGCAGCCTGGACTTTTCCAGTGTTGGGAGAGCATCAGATAAATCTGATTCTTCTATAATAATTTACGAAATGAAAAGTTTGCCAGCAGTGGTAGTTTTTCTCTGAGTTGTTGTAGAAGCCTTTGCTCAAGGCTTAGCAGAGGACTAATCTTTCAAGATGCCCTAGCCCCTCCTCTTATGAGTGTAAATATTTGCTTGCTAAATACTTCTGACTTAAAACTTTGGCCTCAGCTGTGTTCTCTTCTGCCCACTTGTAGTTGCTCTGCAACTGGGCAGTTGTTTACAGTAGCAGATGCTGATTCCTGTTTCTCCAAGAGTTCAATACTTGTGTAAGTGGTGTTTTACCATTGCAGTGTGTTCTAGAGGAGCTGCTGCCTCTTGGAATGAACTGGACTAAACTACATTGGGAACCTTGGAGCATTGGGATGGCTCTCCAGTGGTCCCTTCTGTGACCTGTGTTTCCACGAGGCAGTGGCCTCTCCTAGACCTGGATGTTGTACTGCTGCCAGCCAGAAGATGGGCAGGTGTGTGACAGAGGCAGAGCACTCTGCTCTTATGTCTGTGCAGCCTGTCACCACACCAAAAGAACTAAAGAATTACTTCTAAAACCTTCACTGGGGTGTGCCTGGGCAGGACAGCCTGACTTGTCTGAATGCAGGAGCATGTTTGTGTATGTGTTGAAGAGTGCAATGCCTGCACTGACTGCTGTGTGCTTTCCCTTGGCAGACGATGCCTTCATCAACCCCCATCTCCAGAGGATTTTTGAGCGTGTGCGTCAGAGTGCCGACTTCATGCCAATAAAGCAGATGATGGTGAGGAATATTCCTGAGTGCTTATCAGAGAATGGACAAAAAAAATGTCACCTGTGACATGCTCTAGTAAGGGAGGTGGATGGGGATTTTATAGAATATTTCAATTATGTTACATATTTTCAGTTGGGGGTAACGTGTGATTTTTTCTCTCAATTATGTGCTGTCTTTTCTCTCAAAAAAATGGTAGTTTGGGTCTAGACAGAGGGGGAAAAAAAAGTGGGAGTTTTTAATGTCCTGAGATTAATGTTGATATGGAGCAGGATGTTGCCACAAATATGGTTATAGGGTCTTGCTGAGTGTAGCCTCTTCTGTTTCCTCTTCTGTTTCTTGTGGATCTTAAGGTGGTGTCTAGATATGTCTGCATCCCATTTTAGAAACAGACTTACAAGGCTCAGTCTGCTGGAAAATTAGCAGCAGCTTTGTCCCTGCCATTTAGGTTAACTTGCCATCAAGAAAACCCAGAATTAAGCAAACTAAGTTTGCTTTCCCCAATGTATATGTTCTCTGTAAATTAATGTGTAAAGGGTGATGCCAAAGGAACTGCCAGCACTGCTTCTGAAAAACATTAAGCAGAGCTAGAACTTAAATATGGCAGTCTGGCAGGGTAGCAAAAAAGATGTTAAAGCAGGCTGTGATGTTTAATTGTCAATATTGCCTTAAAGAGAGTCATGCCTGGATTGCTTCTGTTCAGCTTGGCAGCATGATGAAAGAGAAGAAATAGCTAACTCATTTTCCTTGCTTATTTTCTGGAAGACAGCAAGTGGCACCTAAAAGGGGATGTTTGTATGCCAAGGCAGAGGTGTTTGTGTTCAAGATTTCTGTCCTTTAGGGCAGAGCCCCACAGAGATCTGATCAGCATCTGTTCAGTGCTGGGGCAGCACTGCTGGCTGGACCACTCCTTGCCTTGGTGTGCAATGACAAGGCAGAGAGGATGATCTAGAAAGCAGATTATAAGTACTCAGAACTCAGTCACCTTAGAGGAACGTGATTTCCAAGACTGAAAGTCTTAAATCTTTTATTCCCATACCCTGATCCTTTCTATTTATTTGTAGAAAACTCTGAACAACGATCTCGGCCCCCACTGGAGGGATAAACTGGAATCCTTTGAAGAACGTCCCTTTGCTGCTGCTTCCATTGGTCAGGTTCACCTGGCACGCTTGAAAAACGGCAAAGAAGTTGCCATGAAAATCCAGGTGGGCTTTGCAGAGCAGCTATGTCTTGTTTGTGCTCATAGAAGGCCAGGGGAGCTGTGTGTGTACTGCTAGACAAATAAGAAACATTTTAATGGAAGTGAAGATGTGATGTTTTACCTAGTGTAAGCTGAATGGAAAAGGCAGGAAAGGTTTTGCAGCTTGAGCCAGTCTGAGTCCAGATGAGCAGGAGACATCACATAGATTTTTCAATGGTGCTGAGGGACTGCTTGTACCTTTAGGGCTGTATGGGAAGGTCTCACCTGCTCCCTAGATCAGTCCCCTTTCTGGGATGTGCGCATGCCCCAGGCCCCTTTCTGGGTGTCAGCAACCTCAGGTGGCTGTTTCCAACAAAACTACATTCTAGAGCTAAAGCTCCCTGTACAGCATGGTTTATAATCCTAAGGAGTGAGGTCCCTTGATGACTGAGCAGTATCCCAGGCAAAGCTGGTCAATTCATTGCTGGGTTTTTGTAGTATGGGGAGACTTTAGAATAGTATCAATGGGTGCTGATGTCTTCTGAAGCCATCCCAAGTGTATCCCAAGTACTCTCTGAAGTCAGGCCAAGGTAACAGCAGCAGAAACTCAACCCTCTGGCATCAAAACATATTTTCCTCAGCCGTGCAGGCTCCTTCCCTTCTTGACAGACAGGGTGAGAACAGGATGAGGTGCCTTTGCCAGGACTGGGCTGGGGCCTCACCACTTGTCCTACAGCTGGGAATGACACACTGGGGCTTCCAGGGGTGTGTGCTTCCAGCTGTGGGAGGGAAATGACTGACTGCTGTGGCTGTTGTGAGGTTTGTGTGTTGGAGAACCCATCATGTGTTGGAAGAATTCCTATCAGAGGATGTGAACAAAGCCATTCTGATTGCAAGGAGCTGCATTTTAGCCTTTCTGCCTGTCCACTGGTTTAGATGCTGGGCTTTGAATAAGCTTTTAGAGGAGGAGGGATGTGTGGCTCAGGAATGCCCTGGCTCATTGCTAGGCTGTAGGTGGCTGTGATGTGGGGGCAGTGGATGCTGAGCCAGGTGTTTTTATCATGCCCTGTACAACCAGGTCATCTAATCTCAACAGTGCTCTCTCCCATGCTGTCCCACAGTACCCTGGAGTCGCCCAGAGCATCAACAGTGATGTCAACAACCTGATGGCTGTCCTGAGCATGAGCAATATTCTTCCTGAAGGTAAAAAGACAGAGACCCTGGCAGGCCCTGTGTTCCCACTGGTGCAGGTCGAGTTCTGCCAACCCCTTCCAAGCAGTGTACTTCACGTGTCTCAAGATTGGGGAAAGGGACTGAAGGACACTACATCTGCCCAGGAGCAGATTTCCTGCAGAAAGCAGGAGAGGGAGCAGATGTGAATAGAGGGTGCAGGGCCAGCTTGGGGAGCCATGCTCTGTCCCCTGTTTGGCTGCAGAGCTGCTGCTGCTTTTGCTGGGGCACGTGCCTGCTCCATTGCCCACCTGGTGGGGTGGGGAGTGCACCTGTGTGTTTGCTGGCCATGTGTATGCACACACCTGCCAGATTACCTGCACTTGTCTCTGTGTGTTGTCTATAGACACAGACCCATAGGGATTCTTGGCATAAAATAAACAATTTTATGCCTGGGAATACTCACTTTTGATGGCTTTCTAGGCTTGGAGTGTGGGCAGCGTTCAGGTGAGGCAGTCTTGCTTTGTCCTGTTACTTTCTGGTACATTTGGCAGAACTCATTATTCTCCATGCTCCCTTGTAGCTCTCCATGCCTGCCATTCTGTACTCTTCCTAGATGTTCTCTATTCTTTCCAATCAGAGCTGTGGAGAACTGTCTTAGAACTTGGTCAGTGTCCCAGCACATGGATAAGCCCCTTTTCCCACAGGGAATGCAGGACATCCTGCTCCTTTTTCCAAATACCTGCCTGCAGCAGCTGTGAATATTAGTGGGACTGTACAAATGTTGCTCTAAAATCAGGCTGGATGCTGACAAAATCTGGGACTGTTCTCTCTGGTGGCTGGGCAGGGCCCTGCAGAGGTTGCTGCAGCCCCATCTGTGTCTGGCCCAAGAAGTAGATTGGTTTTCCAAGTTCAAGACTAAGACGACTGGGCTTGGCATCTCAGGCCCTGGCTACGTGCTGCTGCTGCAGTGTGCTGTATTAGTCATGCTGACTGTTTCTACCTGGCAGTGCCTGCTGCCACTTGGAGCCAGATATGGAGCTGGTTTTGCTGCTTTTGCCCAGTGTTTGGGTGCTTGTCTTTGGTGTGTGTCCCTGCACAGCCATGCCAATAGCATGGGATTACTGCACAACCTGCATGTAGTTGGAAATACACCTTGGCTCTCTGGGGCCTCCTGTACTCCTCAGCTCAGTTGGCTGGATAGCAGGCTGCTCCTCAGCTGCAGCTCTGGAAAGCTTAGCCTGAGGAGATCTTTTTTCTAAGCCTGCTCTCTCCTGTGCTGTTTGACTTTCAGGTTTGTTCCCAGAGCACTTGATTGAAGTTGTGAGCAGAGAGCTGGCCCTGGAGTGTGACTACCTGAGAGAAGCTGCCTGTGCAAGGAAATTCCAGTATGTTCCCACCATTGCTTTCAGCCCCTTCTTTGTGTGTGTGAGAGAGGCAGGAGAGGTTGCTTAACTTCAGGGATGGTGGGGAGCTGACTGCTGTGCCCTGCCACGTGGCACAGGGGAAGGGTGCATGGCTGTGGCCTGAGCTGTCCCCCAGAATCACCACCTTGTCTCAGCTGGGCATGGCTTCAGTCAGCTGAAATGTGCTCACCTCCTCCTGTGCAAGTCTGTCTGTTCTGCCACATGTGAAGGTGCTGCAGTAACTCCTGAGGTTTGGTTGCAGTGCTCTTCTGTGTGCTCTTGTCCCAGCCTGTTGTTAACTTCTCCCATCATTCAGCCTAGGAGGTCTTCAGTTCAGCTCTCTTAAAGCAGCTACCATCACCAGTGCTGCCTGCTCCCTTGGCTTGCCATAGCATCCAGATTATTTTTACATGGTGGCTGGATGCTCTTCTGTCCTGCTGCAGACTGCCCCTGTGGCACTGCTCCCCTTGGCCAAGTAATTCTTCCATGTGGGTAGTCTGGCCCTAAAGCCAAGTGGGGTGAGCAAAAGAGCCCAGTGCCCCTTGATGCACCGGCCTGGAGCCTTCTTAATATCACTGCTCTGGCAGGAGATGTGACCTCAGGAGCTGGCAGCAGCTGTAAGTCTCTGGCAGGGTTTCTGCTGACTTAATCCCTACTGGAATTGCTGAGGAAAACATATCCTGGCAGCCCCAGCCAGGGTGTGGGGAGAGGCTGGTGAAGGGCCGTGTGAGGTGTTGCCGATGGGTCTGGCTGCTCTCAGGGCCCCTAAACCTTTTCCTCTCCTTTCTCCATCCCTAGGGAGCTGCTGAAAGACCACCCCTTCTTTTATGTCCCAAGAGTAATAGATGAGCTGTGCAGCAAGCACGTGCTGACCACAGAGCTGGTGTCTGGCTTTCCCTTGGATCAAGCTGAAGGGCTGAGCCAGGAGATTCGAAATGAGGTAAACTGGGGCGGTTGTGCTTCTGCCCTTGCTCAGAGCCCTGTGCTTGGCCTGCCTGTGACTGCCAGACTGGGGGATGCCTCATGGCACAGCAAACCCTGAGCAGGGCTGGAGTCAGGGACTGTCTGGAGCCTCTAGGAAGACTTGTTTAGGGAAGGTTGGCAGTCACATTGGAGTCTCTCCAGGCTTGTTTGGGCCTTGCAGGCACCAACATTCAGCAGGGAGAGGTTGAAGGGGGTGAATGGCAAGGGCAGCTGAAGGGGAGGTAGCCTCAACTGTGTGATGCCATTTCTGATAACCTTAACTTTGGGGGGACTGTCAGTAAGGGAAAAGGGGTCTTATGTAGCTGTTCTTCTGGGCAGGATTGCAGAATCATCCCAGTCCAAGCAGTTGGGTGTCATTCCTGCAGGACTGACCTGTGCTGCACAGGGCTGCTGGAAAAGTACCTGTCAGTAAACAAAAGCAGGGATTTGGGGATAGGTGGGCGTTGGTGCTGAATATAGCCAGGGATTGGAGTGCTGTGGTGGCACAAGCAGCTGTTCTAGTAGCAGAAATAACTGTCCTGGTATTTGGATATGTATGTGTGTGTGTGTGTTTCTTGGTGTGAGCTGTCAGCTGTTAGCAGGTCACTGGGGAAGAGGGCAGAGTCTGTTCCTCTAGTTAAACAGATCTCAGTGTCACATTAGATTTGAAGCTGTGCCAGAGCTGGCTGCCTATTCTTAGGGACTGTCCCCAGCAATGAGCTGCTCTGTCACCAGGACTCATTTTAAAAGGCTGTGAGCTGGGATGTTGCTGCAGGAACAGCCCTTCTTTCCTGTAAGCCACTGGCCTGGCTGACCCTCTGCCTTCTGACCCAAATGGCAGTGTCCTGTGGCAGGGTCGGGCTTGCATTTGGTGCTCTCTTCCTTCCACCTTGGATATGATGTTTACTCAGCTTTGGAGAAGCTGGAGAAGTGCAGAGTGAGGCTGGCAGTTCTGCTGAAAAGGCTCCAGCTTAGCAATTGTCATAGTAAAGCTCTGCTGGAGTATGTATTTCAGCAGGGGGGTCCTCAGGGACTGCTGCCTTTGCTTCTGTCAGTCCCGAGGTGTGGCTCTGCTGCTCCTCCCTCGAGCTGGGTCAGTGCTGAGCCCACAGGAGTGCATGTTGGGTCTGTGTACCATGCAAGATTCCCATTCTTGCTGCCACCCAGTGTGTAGTCAATGCTGGAAAGTTGAAAGGCAGGCCCAGAATGCAGTTGGATGAGCACTAGAGCATCTGTGCCATCTGCTAAGGATGCCCCATGGCAGGTGTGGGCTGGGAGTTGCTGAGAGGTGCTCCTTCAGCTCTGCAGGAGTTTGGCAGCTTAGAGCAGATGGCTCCTGCTGGTGTGGTTATGTGTTCCCTGTTTGCTTGTGCCTGCTCTAAGTTACAGGTGTGAGCAGGGCTTGCTACCCTCCTGACTTGTTTCTTGTCTCTCTCCTTGTTTTTCAAGATCTGTCACAACATCCTGGTGCTGTGCCTGCGGGAGCTGTTTGAGTTCCGGTACATGCAGACTGACCCCAACTGGTCAAACTTTTTCTATGACCCACAGCTGCACAAGGTAAGCCTGAGCAGCCACTGTTCTGCCTATACAAACATTAGTTTTCACCAGCTTTTGATTATTCCTCACTCCCACTCCCCACTTAATGAGTCCTGACTGAGATTCTCTCAGTTTCCTGTCCTTAAGGCATGGGCAGATAGCACAGAGAAACCTCCCTTTGCCACTTGACCTCACTAGGGCTAGGTGGGAAAGCAGGGCTGCTGTAACCCTGGCCCTTGAGCAGTCACAGCTACTTCCTGAACCTCAGGATCTGTTCTGAAGATGGTCAGTGGGGAGCTGCAGCTGGCAGTGCTCTACCAGGACACACCTGAGCCCAGGACTCTCCAGTTAAATGCTTTTGTGCTGTGCTGAAGATAAGGGTAGCAATTCCTGCTCATTGGTTTGGCTGCTTGTCTGTGCTCTGTAGGGCAGATGGAATTGCTTTTTATTCCTGAGGTCTGTGCTGCAAAGTGCTGGAAAGGGTTCAGTGCTGCTCTGTCCCTGCACGTGGAGCTGCCAGCAGAGCAGGTGTGGCAGTGTGGGCACTGGGCATCGGCCATTCCTCCTCAGCCCTGTACTGGTGCAGCTGTTGGGAATAAAGAAGTCGGGGCAGTTGGGATGCAGAGGGGAGCTGGGAAAGCCAGCTGAGCTTCCTGAAGAAATCAGGACCATTCTTAAGATCAGGTTCTACCAGAGTGGTTGACTCTAATACAAACTCCTTTGTCCATTTCCAGGTGGCCCTGCTGGACTTCGGAGCAACACGAGGGTTTGATGAGAAGTTCACAGATGTCTACATAGAGGTGAGGACTTGCACTGTGTCCTAGAGAGCTGCACTTGATTTTGCAAATACTCTTATCTCTTAGCTGTTATCACTTTGTACTTGAATACACTTTGGGTGTGGAGGGAAGCAGGGCTGGAGGCAAGAGGGCGATCTCTGTTCCTGTTTCATCCCTTGCCATGGCTGTCAGCATGTGTGCTGCAAGCTTCTGGCTCTCTGAGGTGGGATGTTCACAAATTAACTGCAGTGATGCTTGCTGGGGGCCTTGGGCAACAGGGTATATCAGAGCACTCACAATTCTGTGGTTTTTATATGAGGATATGCAGGAATTGCTTGTTCCCCACCTCTTCCTGAGATTTCCAGCTTTTCCACAGATTGACTTCAACATCAATTTATCTAACGTGCTTCCTTTGTGATCACCATGTTCTGCACATGGTAACTGAGCTGCCAGGGCCAGCAGCTGCCACCTAAAGCTCCTCACAGTTGGCTCTGCTATTTCTTTGGGGGAGGGGCTGACTGTTGGTGAAGCTTTTTTTGCTGTCCCTTATATTCTCTGGGCCATGTGTAGCCCTGTTGGGAAGAGGTAGGTCTTTTAGCCAGTAGCTCTTAACCTAAAGGCCCCTGAAGAGAGGGTAGAGGCAAGGGAGTGAGCACGTGGGTGGTGTTGATGTGTGTTCCTGTGGCCCGTGCAGCAGTTCTCTTGTTCAGTCTTCTCTTGCCTCTCCTGAACGTATTCCTCTTTCTCAGGTAATCAAGGCAGCTGCTGACATGGACAGAGAGAGAGTACTGAAGAAGTCCATTGAAATGAAATTCCTCACTGGCTATGAAATCAAGGTATGGAGCAGAAGGGTCTGATTTTGGTGTTGGCCACAGATAAGGTGATTGCAGATCTGTGGAATTCCCCAGATTTCTTGATGTGATAAAAGTGTCAGTCCAAAAGCCCTTTTGATAAGCATGAAGGTGGAGGATAAAAAAAGGTTTCAGCTTTTGTTCTCACTTCCTTTTGGGAGCAGGAAAAGTAATGAGGATACAGCTAGCCCCAAAACCACTGCCCTTTCTCTCCCCATGCAAGACTCTGCAGCTGATGACAATTCCTGAAGTTTCATGACTGGGAAGATGTTCTTCTGGAAAGTTTAGTTGCTCAAAACTGTATTAACTAAATGTTCCTCAGTCTTGCTGAGGGCTGGAGGTTCCCTTTGTCATGGACAGGGCTATTTCTCCTGAGCTGCTGCTGTTAGCACTAGCATTTCTTTTCCTCTTTGGTGGTTGTCATGGCTAGTGGTGTTACTTATCCCTCTTTCCTTTTGGGCAGGAAATGGAAGATGCCCACTTAAATGCTGTCCTCATCCTGGGAGAGGCTTTTGCATCTAAGGAGCCTTTTGATTTCGGCAACCAAAGCACCACTGAAAAGATCCATGGTTTAATCCCAATCATGCTGAAGCATCGGCTCATCCCCCCGCCAGAGGAGACCTACTCTCTTCATCGGAAGATGGGCGGCTCTTTCCTGATCTGCACCAAACTGAAGGCCAAAATTCCCTGCAAAAACATGTTCCAAGAGGCATATAGCAAATACTGGAGCAGTAGGGGCAAGAAGCCAGAGGAGTAGTAAGAATGAACTTGTCTTGTTCTGAGGGCCCGGTTCAGCTGAGCCTTGCAGAGAGCGTTCTAAGCCTCCCCTGCGTTGCTCCCCAGCTCTCCATCCTCTTGAGATGTAGCAGCCCCGTGCCCTGGAAGCCAAGTGGGCATTCCACGAGGACAAAGCTGCTCCTTCCTGCTGTGTCTGTCCTGCCTGGACTGCCAGCACAGCCTGCAGCTTGCAGGAAACTCTTGAGTGCTTCTGTGCTGCTTCAAGGCACCAGCTGACTACCTTGAATGCATTTGTAACATTGTGATGGTGGCTGCATATTGAGAGGGTTTTATAACAAGTAGGGGAAGGAGGATGAGAGCAGAATTTAATATTGAAATTAATATTAATATTGAAACCTATTTGTAATTGTCCACAAATTGTTTTTTAAAAACCTTCCCTTTTTCAAGCTGAGGTGGAATTCAAGTAGTTTTCATACTGTGAATATAGAGAATGAAGTACCAAGGTGTTCCCTACCACAGACACATCCAGCACCTCCCCCACGTTTTTGTAAGTCAAGTGGTGGCAGTCTGAGAACGCTCCTGGATTCTACTGACATTGATTTAATGCAAGGGGCGTGTGTGTAAGTAGAAGTTTTATGCTTTCTGCCTCTTTCTGGCTTGCAAGCTAAACATAGGAAATATTTTAAAAGTCTGAGAATTGAATACCAGTCTCTTTTAAACACACACACATACACACTCTCACAACCCATCTCAGTTCTGGGAGTCAAACATGTAATCAGCAGAGCTGTATCTGAGCACAAATAGTGGGATTCTGCACTGTCTGCTAGGTATCAGCTTTCCTGAGGGCGAGTTAGATAAGCTACAACTCTGACACCCACTGCTTGCTGGACTCCTGACTAAGACCCTCCTCTGTGTTTCCCTGTAAGGCAGAACTTGCAGCAAAGCAAACAAATGTCCTGCCTCAGTGAGCAGCTCCAGCTGAAATGTCACACAGTTCAAACCAGACGCACAGTTTTAAACTCTTGGAGTCAAGCTAGGAAATTGACTTTTGTAGGTTTTTGTACAAAGCCTGTATCTGTACGACTTCCTGGTGTCAATAAACAAGTGCTTGTGCGGTGGGCCCGCTGCCTGTGGCTGCGTCATCTTCTGCTGTGGGAATGGACACTCAAGGGAGCAGTGTCCTGCTCTGGGGATAAACAGCAGCTCAGCAGAAGCTGAGGCCTGTTCATCCCATAAAAATCCCTGGTAATTTACTTGGTTTTTAATCTTCCTTTGTTTAAATCACTCTGTTACAGCCTCCTGAACACAAGTCTCTTTGCCTTTCCTCCACTTATGAAGGAGAGGCTGTTGGAGTTGAGGCTTACCTGGTGCTCATAAGGCAGATGTCCTTGTCTGGCAGGTGCCAGGCATTTGTTTACCAGCAGGCTCAGCTGGTCCTACTCAGTTAACAGAGCCCAGGAATGCCCAGGTTGTCTGATCTTACACTTCAGCATGTGTGAAATCCTGACAGCTGACACTTCAGAGGGAGAGAACAGGTAAGGGAATAAATGGTCTCTCTCAGGAGGGACCTCTGAGAAATAGGAAAACAGATTATGGTATTATCTTTATTCCAAAGCCATAAACATAAAAGCCACTTCATTTAAGATTTTGTAGAACAAGATGCAGTGCAGTTCAGTTCAAAATCCCAGTCAGACTACTGTTAACCTTTTGAGAAGAGTTAACTCTGCTGTTCAGTGAAGTAATAGTTTTGCAAGCAGTTTATCAGTGTACAAAGTTACAGTAACTTTCCTTGTTTTGAGTTCTGACAGACATTGTTTAGTTTTTCTCCTTTGGATTTAGACCTTGCAGCTGTAAAAACAGCAGAGTTGTTTGAGCTGTTAAATGCTTATGTTAAAGTTTAAAAAGCAAAGTATAAAAAGACAAGCGAAGTATAAAAAGACAAGGGAATTAGATTAGGTGAGCTTCAGAGCAGATTTTCTGAAACTGAAGATTCAAGGCCAGCATGTTCAGAGATCTTGTAAAGGTGGCAGAGTAAGCTGGAGCATTGCAGTTCACTTTTCCACTTGTTCATGTCAGCCCAGATCTTGTGTATACCATGCTGGGGCAAGAATGTTCAGCTCCTGGCAAACATTCCCCTTCCCGAGAGTGTTTAGGAATGACATCTAGCTGAACAGTGGAGTTGTTTTGCATTTGCAAGAGGGTAGCAACTTGCAGAAGCTGAGATGTTGCTTTATTAGGATAGCTAATTAGAGCCCTCAGTCACTAATTCTCCTGACCTTTTGTGTATGCTCTGAAAGCATTAATAATGGCTGTGGCTTTGTCCAGAGAGACTTGTGACAGGAGGAACTGCATGTCAGAGGAACAGCCGTGTACAAAACGTGAGCTAGAAACTCTGGCTTCAGGTCAGAGAAGTTGTGACATTGTACAGTGAGCAGGAACTCTTGATCTGTGCCAGCCACTGCATTTGCTTGAACTACTCTTGCAGGGTTGAGGATGTGACTATTTCTATGCTGCAGAAAGCTTCTATGGTCAAGAAAAATCTCTTGTGAAAACATTTCTTCTTTGCACAGGGCAAGCTGCAGATTAAAGCTGCCTCTCTAATGACAGTGATTTTTCCATTCTAAAGGATCAAGATTCAGGCTACCTCTGGTAGCAGTGATTTTCCTACCTTCTTTCTTTAGTCAACCTGGCTGCTGCAATAAAACAGAATGAATGCTGAGGAGCTGAACAGGCGGTGAACATGCAGTTCAGTTTCTGCTTTTCTAATGCCCAAATCCCTGGGCATTAGAAGGCCCATTTCCCAAGACCTTCACAGCTGCGATGTGCAACTGGACGCCAGGGAAATCAGAAATAAAGCACTGATTGAAAAGTCAGAGCACAGGAACCAGGGTATGTTCCAGAGCTACAGCAGCTGCCTCAATGGGATGAGCCATTGGCTTAAATCCACGTGAACTGGAGTGAAGGGCTGAGAAAGTAAACATTTTGACTGAAAGAGAAGGACAGGAGTAAGGCAGCCTAAGGCCTTGGAAGAAGTGGGAATCGTGGTGCCTGGTCCTGCTAGGATTTGGAAATGGAAGAATGCCCAGGCCCAGTCCTGTATTCCTGCTGCAGGGGGGGTGACTGAAGCAGGTACCAAATCCAGGACTTACCCCAGAATCACTGAGGTTGGAAAAGACTTCCAAGATCATCAAAACCAACCCTGAACTCCCTTGTTCACCATTAAACCATGTCCTTAAGTGCCATATCCACACATCCTTTGAACACTTCCAGGGATGGTAACTCCACCACTTCCCTGGGCAGCTTGTTCCCATATTTCACATGCCTTCCTGTGAAGAAATTTTTCCTAATATCTAATCTAACCTTCCCCAGGCCCAATGAGGCCATTTCCAACATTACACCAACAGGGGAATGAATGAAGAGGAAGATGTACCAACGCTCTTAGGTACGGGGAAAATTCCAGGCTGACTTGTGAGGAATGGGGGGATGACAGGAAAAGGTCAGGGCACACCCAAAACTTCACAGGTAGTCTGAGATGTACTTAAAAGTCAAGATCAATGTGATCCTGGTAGCTCAGAACTAACTAACAATCCAGCCTCTAACACTAAGACAGCTGAAACAAGGAGGAACACCAAAAACACTGACTACGACTACATAACTACTTATTTCTTAGGTCAGCACAGCACAGCTGACCCAAGAAAAAGGTCAGGAAAACTGTAGTTCAACATAGCAAAGTATCCAGGGACTTTGATTTTGTATTTTCAAAAAGATCTGGTTATTTTTCCTGAAAGCTGTTAAAGGGAAATCAATTTTTTCACATACTTCTTTTCTTCCCACTGTGCACTCGTGCAGATGTGTTAAAACCAGCGTGTTGTATCTTCAAGAGCACCAGCATTCCCCTTTCCATTTCCTCCTCAAAGCTTAATGTGGGGAGGTGGGAAAAAAAGACAGAACATCTACATTTCTAACAGTTCCCTGTTTTATTGCAGTACATCAAAGTAGGTTAATATTAAGTGTGTTACCAACATAAAATATTGGTGGTAAGTCATTTTTACATTGTTGACTGTTCCACCTTAAATATTTCTGTGCAAAAGAATCTACATCATTGTTCTGTAGCAGAGAATCTCTTACAATGTCCCCTACAACATTGAGGGCATTAAACAAAAGAGTGAGAAGAGGCAAAAAGCAGAATCTTTCCCCCACACGCACACTTGTCAGCTTTTATACTCTAAAACAAAAAAGTGATTACATCTATGCCATGCAAAACTGTACAATAATATTACAATGAAAAACCTAAAAAACATATTTTAAAAATAAATGATATGAAACTGTCATACATAAAAAGGCAGGTATAGCAACACTGGTTTGTTTGTGGATTTCTTCCCTGTAGATGACTGTCTTAAATGGAGAATGAGACTAGGTTGTACTGAGCTGTGGCTGGAATGAGAGGAGTTGGAATTCAGACTGGAAAGCCTGCAGCAGAGCGGCCTCTGGGGGTGTTTATCAAATAAAGTGTGAACACAAAGTGCACAGAAGGGTGCTAACACTTTGTGTTAGTGCAGAAAAGTTGTCCCATTTCCTCCATGGAACGGACTCGTATGAACAAAAGAACCCACAGCAGGAATTGCTATGTGCCACTTGGATTCTCAGGCTAAGGCTCAGGAGCTGTGGGTACTTGCACCGCAGTGAGTTTTACCCTTAATGCATTCATTTAAAATGAAACAGCATTCATAAAACGGAAAAGAAAACTTTTTTCCACCCAAGAGCATGTTTGTCCTGTCATTCAGGGTCTGGCCATGCAATACAACACAGGGCCAGGATCTGTTTCTGTGTTAATAATCCAACTGTTCTGTTTGGAAGGGTTGACACACTGTGAACCAGTTAGGTGCAGTTAAACTACATTCCTATAAATAAAGTATGCTTTTTGGACTTTTTTTTGATATGGCAAGACCCTTAACTTCCCTCTGCCATATACCTGAGAATAACACACCTGGGTTGTAACTTAGCAGAATCAAATCAAAGAGAGAACATTCCTGACTCAGTTTTGAAACTCATTTAAATGGGCAAAATGCACATTCATAACAAGCCACAGCAATTAATGGAGAGGAAAAGAAGCAACTACTTCACCACAGTCTCAGGAATGTTTTTTTGAAACCACCAGCTGTCTTCTACAGGCAAAAGGCAAGAGAGAAGAGAGTACTGTAGCCCTGCTTTTGGGTTTATGAAATGTGGGAGGAAGCCACATAGCTGTGTGTGCACACGTGCAGGGGAAAAACTATTTACCAAATCTATTCCATCCTATAACCTGGAATCCTTAGTAGCTGCCTGAATCTGTTCAGATCCTTGTTGCCATCAAAAGAGAGGAAAAAAAAGGCAAAACCCCAACAACCCATCTGTTCAAGCACTGTCAAAAATGCAAACAAACACCTTCAGTCTCAGCCAAAAGGAAAAAAACCAGCTAGATACACATCCTGTGTACAGAGAACATGTGCCATGGTCAGGAATTCAGGGGGAGATTTTAAGCTCCCAGAACAAAACGCAGCCCTCAACCTGTGAAGTTGAAGCAGTGCTACAGTGCAAAGGAGCAAACATCAAACCTCAGGAGACAACTGCCTTGGAGATACCAGTCAAGAGTCTTACAGTTCAAATGACCAAGTTACTTTTCCTAGCCCAATGTGTCTTTAGAAAGCTCAGCTGCAGTATGCATACCAACAAAAAGAGATGAGTGTGGTTTCAAATTGAGTCTGTAACCAAATGGTCCCCAAATACATAAAACTATTGAAGTCCTAGGACAATTTTTCTCTTTTCAAATAAGTGATGTGGTCATTTGCTTTTCAACTGAGAGAACAGTTGCTGTTTCTCTTCTGAACAGACACATATAAAAATGCACAGGACCAAACTAATGATTAAATAAATCCTAGAGAAGACTGCTGAGGCTTGGACATTGTAGTGTACAAACAGCGTGGGCCTGTGGAGCTCTCATCCTTTGAGCTTAGTGTTGGAACACAGCTGACCTATGCTCTGCCTGAAAATGCCAGGGGTTGGTATCAATAGATTGCAGGCACTGGAACAGAGCAAACACAGGGGTTTACTCAATTTAATTGTTTGCTGTGTGGTGGCTCTTCGGGTTCCATTTTCAGATAGAGCTTTAGCACAACTGTGGAAAAATAAAGTCCATGGAAAACGATGCTGTGACCCTCTCTCAGGGGACTGCCATGCAGGCTGCTCTGTCTTTAATGACTACTGTTTAAATGCCTTCTCTCAACATCAAAATAAGATTATTATTTAAATACAACATACAGTAAATACAAAACTAGTCTGCAAAGGCTTTGAAAAGTGTGTGGACATGCTTCACCAAAACAAGGGAATTGTGGGGAAAAAGCAGTGGCTATACTTGAAGCAATATGCAGCCTTTAAAAAGAAGCTGATGTGGAATTTCAATAATGCCAATAACGCCCTGCCTATCTGTCCCTCAAAAATACATAAACTTTTCTGGGAGGAATTACCTTCAGATGCTTTTCTCTTTGCTAAAGCTTTTAATTTCAAATGCCAGGCTTGCAAAAGTAGTAGGTTTGAAGTGAAAACAAATAACACAACCAGCTTGCTACTCTGAAACACCCAAATAGGAGAGAGACAGGGTTTTGATATGATGGTTTCTACAATAATTGCTTGAATTCCTGTCCCAAAGTAACACTGAATGATCTTAAACTTGGATAAGCCTCTTGATTCAGAGTGAAAGAGAAATCTTACCTAGGAGACCCAGCATGATTAAATGGATTAGATGATCTGTGTCTTGTTCCCTACATCACATTTAGATCATACCTGGAAGTTACTGTACATGGTTTGAACTTACCTACAACTTCTATTAGGGAAGACAGAAACTGCAAAACTCCAAACACCTCTGTGTGGGTGCAACTCTACATAACTGCTGACTGCAAGAATACAGAATGGTTTAATGAGAGCCATAACAAGTTTCCAAAACCCACAAACCCCAATATTCTAAATACAAAAAGCCCTTATGTGTTTGAGTATGGTCATAGTATGAAGTCAGCAACAACACTACTGGGAAGAGAGGCTCATCCCGAATGAAAAGCTCAATCTGCCTTGCTAACTAAAGAGAAGAGACATCTTCCTCTTACCATACATTTGTGCATCAGTTTTTAATTTATTCTGTCGACTGGGTGACCACTTCAGCTTTTTATTTATTTTTCCAGCTTCAGCGGGCTCTGCCTTCCACTGCAATACATCCTGCCCTCCAACCTGCCCTGCTTTTGGAACCAAACAGCAGGTGAGCACATAGAAGCAACTGCAAATTGCACAAACCCACAGCACAGGCAGGGGGCAGAGGAAAACCAACCTTGCCAGCGCAGCAGTTGCGGGTCACCAGGCATCTCTGACTACCACAGTGTGAACAGTGTGAGGTCAGTCTTCAAGGTTCTTTGTTGCTACAGTGACAGCAAAGCCAGCCAGGGCCAGCTTTGGGCTAAGGGCACTCGTTTGGCTGATGTGTATTAGCAACCAGTATTTGGTAATGACAGTAAGAGTTTGCTGCTTAGGGATGGTCAAGGAGATGTGGAAGACTGCTCCCTTCTCAGTTAAACCTGCTCGAAGGCTGACCCAGGGAAACAGTTTTCCTGCTGAATCCAGCTGCATTGAGCTCCCTTGCTGCCTGAAGGACCTCTCCTGTAGCTGCTGCAAGGCTCCAGCTCACAGGTGGCACGCACGGAAACCAGGGCAGCCGCCGGGCTGACCGGCGCCCGTGGCTGTTGGGACAGGGCCTTGCTGCCAACTGTTGTGGTTTCTGAAAAGGACGGGGACTATGAGGAAAACAGGAATTACAGCTTCAGTTCTGCTACGGCCAGAAGGAGAGAAGTGTTGTGAGAGCACTGCAGGGGCTGTCCCGGCAGTGCAGCGAGTGCTGTGCACACGGAATCTCTGTCCTGCGGGAGGTTTTAGCCAGGCCTCCGAGTCTGTAAATCACCGAGCATGAAAACAGGGACAACACAAATCTTAAATTAAAGGCTTTCTTAAATAAGCATCCATCTTCTGCTGCATACACAATGCTTTTTTTCTTTGAATATATACATACGTATTTTACTCTAACATCTGCGTATTTATTTAAACTCTGTACTGTAGTAAAATATGCATCATTTTAATCAATAAGGATTTGCTGGCGACAATCAGATTGACATTCAAACGTGGTGGCTGAAAGCTTTTATGTGCCTCTGACATACTGATCATTCCCCATGGAGGGGAAGGGGTCTCTGTGCTACTTTTGTACAGTACAATGAGCTATTGTATGAAACAAAATCCCTCTGAATTTTCTCTTGTTGACGCTGGTCTGGTCTACTTACGCTACCTTTTGGGAAGTGGAAGGGGAGTGGGATAAATATGTCTTTAAAAATGAAGCAGCTGTAACCACAAAAATGAAACCAATACTAATACAAATCTACAGCATCTGATATTTATCCAACACCCTAGCTTTGCTCATTTGCTGCTGTCAGATCTGGGGAGGTGAGGCAATGCCAAACGGTGCTGAAGGCGACCAGCTTTTACCTTCCTCTGTACCCCACTCCCAGATCCTTTTCCGACAGGGAATGGGGAGGGTTAGGAGGATGAAGGTGAGAACTGGAGCAAGTGAAGGGGACAGCCATGGGGACAGCAAGCTGATGTGATGCCAAATCTGAATGCTGAAGCAGTTCATGAGTCCCAACTCACGTGGTCAGAGCTCTCCAGGGAGAGGCTCTTGGTCTTGTGAGGAGAAACCGGGCTGGGAGGGCTGCTGAGGTTGGAGCTGTTCGATGCTGTCGAGTGTCTTGGAGAGTCAGAGTCCTGCAGCCCAGAGACACACAAGAACACCAGTAAGTAACAGGATAGCAAGTTTGGGGGTGACTGAGAGTGTCTCAGCAACAGTAGCAGGATTCAAAGGCCTCTGCGGATTTTGCTTGTGTCCAAAAATACCGAGGGATCTTTTTTGCTCACAATTTCCAAGGAGACCTGAGATTAAGTGCTCAGGTCACTCTGCTTTCAGCAGGCATAAGTGATATTGACATAAGGACACAGCACCACTGGGATTCTGGCAGTCTGTGTGTTGCCAAGGGCTGCTTGGCCAGCAGAGTGTGCAGCTTCAGACTGCCTATGAAGCTACAACAGCTCCTGCCTTTTCACAGATTATGATCGAGATGTTCTTGCACCAAAATGAGAAATCTTTGTGGCTTCATCACAGCTCCCTCTTGTATGTCAGCCCCAGGGTATCAATTCAGACATCCTATTGAGTTACTTGGATCTTCCAGAGTACAGTAGAATGCAACTCTGAGCCTGAATTATGGCTGGCAGCTGCCTTTCAGCTTCAGCTGGCAGCTGATATATCCAGTACCAGCCTGTGTGACCTCTCATTTTCACTCCTTGGTAAGGAAATGGGTTGGGGAAGTTATGCAGGCCAGCTTCAGGTTGAACCCTCTCATGTAAAATATTCTGGGCTGGAGGGACTGAGTTTACCACTGGGCAGGATTTCAGTCCTATCAGAATGATAGTCTCGACTGCACTGAATAGAAATTATTAAATCCAGTTCCTGCTCTAAATGAAAATTATAATTCTTAAATTACCTTGTTAACTTCTGAGTACAAAGTGTCTCCTGTGAAATGGTTGCCGAGATAACTTATGAATCTTTGCACATAAAGGTCAAAAGGATTATCAGCACTACAAGCTGATATGCCACTATCAAGCTGTTACTGTACTGGGCCTGTATTTGGGGGAGCCTCACTACCCACACATCTCCAGGTAAGGAATGCAGAGAGCTTTTTCTGCATCTTAAATACCAGAACCAGAGCTGACACTTTGACCAAAGCCTTTTGTAGCTTGAAATACAGGAAATCCATCTCTCCACTGTCAACGACTCCCAGACTTGTAGCCAACCCCAGGACAGGACTGAAGTGCCTCCCCTTTATCCACACCCCTAAGGTCTCTCCTCCTGCTGCAGCCACTCACCTCTCGCTCGTAGTCCCTTGTGGGGGCATCGCTGCCTTGCTCCAGGCCCCCCGAGGAGAGGGACCCGTCTGAGGGCGATGCCATGGGCTGGCGCTTGGCTCCGTAGCTCCCTCCCGAGAATTCCCTGCGCAGAGCGCTGCCGTTCTGTGCGGACGATCCTACAACAGAGGAATCAAACTGTGTTCCAGACCCTACTCAACACACTAGGAACTTGTTTAGCAGTTTCTCTGGCAAGTTCTGCTTTCCTGCAGTGTGTCCCGAGCTCATGGCTTGCAGGCTGTGTGGGATTTTATCCTGGCTGCTGCAGTTCTGCAGTGGATTGTCCAGTCAGATTTTCCCTTGGCCATCTTACAGCCGTCAGCGTGAGAACACTCGACCCGTCACCGTGTTCCCGACAAAGGTGGCAGTTGTAGAAACAGCTGTGGTGGCTGCTTAATTCCAGTGGCCTCTTTCAATGCAATGCCACTCTTCCATTCCAGCAGCCAGTTCTCTACTGCTTTATCTTTGCAATAGTGGCAAGAGAGGCATCAAGAGCTACACACAGCTCAGCAACAAAATTAATAACCATGGAGCTTGTGAACAACTTGTCACTGATTTAAAACACTTGAGCAGGAGCAAAGCAGCCCCAGGGCTAAGAATGTAATTTGAATTCTAACATCAATGAAAAAAACCTGACAAATTACAAATGTGGGACTCTCAAAAGCACTACCTGCTTATTCACGTGCTCCTTTGAAAGCAAGACTAAAATGCTCTGCTGGCCCTCGGCAGCAACACTGTCAGCCATCACTTCGGAAAATCCTCATCCAGCATGGACAGAAGCAACTGCAGGCAGCCCTTTCCCTGAAACACTTGTGCCCAGCCCCCAAAACAACGGAGCTCTGTTTGCTTACGTGCTGCTAACCCGCTGCTGGCACTCATGGACCGTCCCGGCTCCGTGCGGGATTTGGTGATCGACGGGATGCTGACGGAGCCGCTGAACACCGTCCGGCTCTCCTGGGGCCGAAGGTTCTGAAATGCACACACACACACGACACGTTCACTTATCCACTGCTGGCTCAGCCTCACAGCTCCGTGTTGTAAGGCCCCAAAACACATGAAACCCCCGACCTTACCAGAGCTGAGTATCTGGGCAGCAAGTCAGCAAAAATTGCAAAATAATATTCTGCAGTTTAGTGCAGAGACTGGCAGCGCACGCAACGCGGCAGTGAAGTGCTGAATTACATGGACATATGCAGACAACTGAAAGAATACATGGAATAATTCCAGAAATTCCCTGAAAAGGCGGCTTGCAAGCCTAATTAAGCTGCTGCAGATATATTGAAGTTACACTGCATAACGCCTTCTTTCTGAACATAAGCTTCCAAAGATCTCATTACAATTTCTCTTTGATGCCATGATTGTAAGTTGATACAATATCCAGGTTAATCCCTAATGCTTCCAAAGTTATGAATAGATAGTGGATCAATCTGTACAGCAATTACTTATAAAATTCCAAAGGTGTTAACAGCATCCCTCCAAACCTATACTAGTTGAGCCAAAGTGAGAAGCAGCCTCCTGTTTCCAGCCTGCACAAAGAGGAGGACCAGAGCACATGCCACTGTTTTTCTATCTATTTTGATTATTGCTCCTGTTTTGAATCCTGAGAGTTCCAGTGTGATTTTCTAAATTGATCAGTTACTGAACTGAAGTGGTCCTTTAATGAGGAGATAAACCACAACTTCTCTACTTGGATATGACAGTTCCTCAAATATAAGTTGTCTTTAAAAGAAGGCGAAAGAGTACTTTGAAGTGAGTTCTGGGAGATTTTATTTCTGCTTCTGTTAACCTACAGCTAACCTTAGGGGAGAAGACCTCTCAGATTATTTAGCCCCTCTCTCTGTGTATGAGCTGGCTTCCTAGTCCAGAGGGACTTGCCCATGTGTGTCATTTCAGCTCTGGCTAAATATGAGACTTCATCCCGCTCATCAATAGAGTGGGATTTGCACTATTAAGCCAATACCATTAACTGGGATTAGATTCAGGGAACCTTCATAGATGCACAATGTGAAAGAAATGCAGGTAGCTCTAAGAATTACTTCCTTTACCCTCTACAGCATCCCCCCTCTGCAATAACTGTTTGTTTCTTCCTATTTATATTTAATTATTTCCCCATCCTCACACTGAGATGAAGAGGCCACATAAAACACAATGGTTGCAATTGCAGGGCTTCTTTAAACTACTGTGTTAATGAAAATTTCAGACCAGAACACAGATTCTACCCCCACAAGGATATTCTCAGAGAACCTTGGTACTACCCATGTCTCTATCTGTATTTTAAAATGAGTAATTAAATTGAGGTTTTGTAAGAATCAGATTTTATACAGGTCAGACTTCATCAGATAAATTTTACCAACCTGCTGCCAAATCCAGTCTTACAGTGATCCTTGGAATCATTGCTCTGACAGGCCCCTTTAATCTTACAGTCAACCCTTGGCTTTTCATTCTCCCAGGGTGCCAGAAATGGCTGATTTTTAATGTGCAGCAAATAAGAATTAAAATCTCTCATCTGTTCCCAGATCTCTCACAAACACCAGCAAAAGAGAATCACAGACCTTACCAATGTAAAAGCTCTTTTTACTTCTCCCTTCTTCCACTGCTGCACCATGAGGATTTATACCTAAAGGCTTAAAACAATCTCTTAAATTATTTGTGGGACTATATTGCTGTCTCTTGCTTAGCTCCCCCCCTTCTTTTTTTGTTTTTAAACATGCATAACCAACCTACTTTCTAGTACAAAATACTGAGCTCCTGCTTTTTCCCCACGTGACAAACTGAGCTGCAGAGTCTGAGCATCCTGGCTGTACCTAAACCATGGAGGCTCGCTCCCCTGACCATACACAAAGGAGCTGAGGGGCTGAGGGATGAGGCACTGCTGTGTTTTGAGAAAGAAAGGAAAGCCAAGTGCAGCGCTGGCTTTAGCACGTGTGCACTGGGGTTAGTACACTGGGGCTGCAAGGCTGCTATAAACCTACAGAGGTTGGTTTTGCAAAGAGAACAATTATGTTTAATGATAAGTTGATTAACCTCCTTCACAGTGACTGAGCAGACAACATACAGGCATCAGGGGAAGGAGGGAATGGGTGTGTGCACAAAAAAGGATTCATTTGTTTTAACAGTGTGCTCTAAAGATGATTTTTCATGACCTCAGTTTGCAACGTCCATGTAATTCCTTGTAGAAAATCTCTCCACAAAGCAAATCTTTTCATTGTTCTTTGTTCTAAAAATAAAAGAAGCACATGCCAGGGATGCTGGCATTTTGGATCAAACCTCCTGGAAGTGGTGTGCACATGATGCAGGAAGGGGATTCAAAGGAAAATAAATGGCGGTTATTAGCGGTAGTTATAAAGCAGCACAACGCAGCAGGTTAAAAACACAGAAAACAAAAGGAAACCTGAGCTTGCTTTAGAGAGACAAAAACCCCTCATTTCGAGAAACAATTCAAATCCTAGCAGGAAAATTCATCCCCACTGCTGGACCAAATGGAGAAAGATGAAAGAAGTGGGGGCAAAAGCAGCAGCAGAGAAGCTGCTGCTGAGCAAAGTGAATCACTGTGAAACAGGGTGAGAGGCCCAGATTAGTTCAGTGCATCCCATTCCAGCTGGGAACTGGAGCTGTGGGTGTAATCACTGCCAGTGTTACAGAGCCTCTGCTCCTGCTCCAGCTCCCTGGGCACCTTCTCCAGCAGTAGGATGAGGGACAGGGTCTGACTGGACAGGTACAGCACCCACAGGAACTGCTCTGCTTCTGTTTCTCTGTCCATTGTGCTGCTTGGTCTTGTTTTGGGGTTTGTTTTTGTTTAAAAGTAGTGCTCTGTTCATCACACTATAAAACTCAGCTTTCAACTCTTTCATGAAATAATATGACAGAGTCTAAAAGCCTACTTTAACAAGCCATTTTTCAACTCCCCTATGGATTCTATGCTATCCTGGTTCCAATATCCAATTCTACCTGGCATCATGGCACCCTTCTTACACTAAAATCTCCAAACACAAAGGGAGGAGGGACAGACATGAAACCAAACTCACAGCCTGGCTTTCCATACAGCTTCCAGCACCTCTACCCTCAAGCCACAAAGCAGACAAACACTTTTCTTCACACAAGACTAAACCTCTAGTGCTCGAAGGAGCTAACAAGGCAGGATCTCAACATTCCAGGTTGCCCACTTCACTTTTTTTCCCCTCCAGTTTATGCTAGGAGGCTGCAACATTAGGATGAAGGATGCTCCTAAAGAAAAAATTGAGAATTATTGTCTGAAGCACCAGGGGTCATTCCTTACTGATCCCAGGGAGACTACTCACATGAGAAAGGGAAGGTAGAGGGAGGGTCACAGTCCGGTGATACATCGCTGCATATTAAACACAGACAATTTTATAGCACAGTTGGATTAAAATAACCCTGTTACAACCAGAACTGAAATACAGCCTTAGTGACCCTGTAATGACCCTCTAGGAGAGAAACAGCTTTCAATTCAACTTAACAGGTTTTTTTTTTTTTTTTTTTTTTTTTTTTTTGTTTTTTTTTTTGTTTTTTTTTTTTTTGCATTTCAACAGAGCATTCCTCTGTGTATTAATGGCTGTGACAACTGGGACTTCACAGCAGTGACACATGACCATGCATGTAACCAGTCAAAGCTCAGCTGTGCAAATTGGTTTTGGAGCCATAAGGAGATGATTTATTTTTCTCCTGCATTTTTAAATTTGGCCTAGTGTTGGATGCAGGTATGTTTCCAAAACCTTCCCAGTGACAGGGCTCCAGCACAGCAGCCCAGAGGCACTCAAAGCAGCTTGACAGTGAAGGTTTGCCAGAAACCAAGAGCAATGTTCCCATGACAGCAATTGGCATGGCCTGGACCCACAGAAATCCTGAGCAAACAACAGCATCACACACATCTACCTACAAGTTATTCCTGATTTATCTGTCCCAGGCAGAGCTGCAGGCCCCAGCATGGTACACAGCTGTGATGCACTGCAGGTACCTGTGTGCCTGCTTCACTTTGGTTTGTATTTCTACAGGACACAGCAACCCCCAGGTAGGCAGACCTGGATGCACAATGCAAGAAAAAAAAGGGAAGACCACTTCCATCCCTCCAATCTACACTGCAACTGGAAGGATGCCTACAAACAGCATCCCACCTCAGCCTCTGCCTAAAACCACCAGGGTTAATAGGATCTACATCAGCAAGTTGTCATCATCTTTAATTTTTATCCTGTTTCTATATGTTTTAATGTCTCTTATTTACTTTAACCTAGAAACTGCTTGAGGCGCTAGCTGTGTCTGTCTTTTTCCATCTGTGTACAGTACTGTGCACAAATTCTCACATTCCACATGAATTCATCACAAACAAACAGCCTGAAAGCTTGGTCCAACACAGACAGCCCCAGAACCTCTTCCTAATTCAACCTGGTAGGCAGCACTCTGACTGCTGGAGGATGAACACTGTGGAACAGAGAACTTATCATTCAAAATTCCCACATCCTTCCTGGTGATTAAAAATCTTACTCTTATGGCAAAAGGCTCAGCCCAAACTCTTCTTTTTTTCTAAGGCCGTGAAGTGTCTGTTTCTTGGCATGTCAGAGTTGTGGGAAGATCCCAGCTCTGACATAGCAGAAAGTAAATTGTCTGGGACAAAAGGAAGTGGAGGGGTGAAGGTACAGCTTACAAGGGGTTTTCTCCCAGGTTAATAGCCAGGCAAAAGGAAAACCACACAGTGTTAGTAGAGTGAGCACCTGACTCAGCCGTTCATACCCTCAGAGTGACAAAGTCTGGAGTACCGAGGACAGAGCGTGGAGGCGGGGAAAATGCAGGGTTTATGGAATCGTAAGAGAGGAATTTTTCAGCTGAATTAACAGTCATGTGGTAGATGTGCTCAAAGTTGCTCGGAGAGGAGATCAGACGGGAGTGATGATGAGGGAATTGATAAGGGGAACGCTGCTATCAAAGACAACAGAGAGAGAAAGCAATGAAGGATGGTTGTACAGGTTACACCGGCACCAGCAGTTCCACAAGAGCAGTGAAACACGGAGCAGGGACAGCAGACAGCAAACCCTGCTGGCTGTCAGCACACAGGGGCTGACACTGCCACCCCCAGTCCTCTGAGCACCTTCCTGACAGTCTGATGGGCCTGCTGCCCTTGCTGTTGGCTAAAACATTAGAAACAAATAAAACTTTTAACTCATTGGGAATCGATTCTAATATTTATTATTTTTTGATATTTCAAAGAGCACCATAGTTGTAAAAGGTGCTTTACAGACAGTTGAGAAGCATCAGTTCCCTGCCTTGAGGAGCTTACAATCTAAAATAGACATAACACAAACAAAGGAAGGTGAACACAGGTGAGGTGGTGTGGGGAGAAGAAAAGATGAGCATACACAGCAGTTAGAGATCGTTAAAGAGATTTCCTTCTGTTATTCATGCATTTTAGCGATTCCATTAAAATCATCACCCGTACAACAAACACAGAGTATTTCCAACAGGAGGGAACAGTGTTTTGACAGGCTGGGGACACAGGCCGTGTGGGAGGGGGAAGGGGTTAGTGTCAGACCACTGGGACAAGTCTCTCTCTGCTGACAGGTGACCAAAGCCCATGTCCTGCTCCACACTGGCTTAATCCCGACAGTGCCGAGGGGAGCCGGCACTGCCATCCCTGCAGAGGATTAGGCCCTTCCTCAGCACATAAAGTGTGAAAGCAGTGGGAAATTCAAATGCTTGTAATAGGTCAGCTGAGCAGTGTACTCCCAAAAGTGTGATGCAAAGAAGGAGAGGGGAGAAATAATCCTGCAAATTAAACAGGAATGGTTTCGAACTCATCTCTATGGAATGTGCCGACTCGAGTGCTCATATAATTTAAAGTCATCTAAATCCAGATTTAATGGAAGAGATTTTCAAGGCTCGGCTTCCCTCCCTGTGCCATCTGTACATGCTCAGTCAGCCTGCAGTGGGCTGGTTTCCTATGGACACCAGCAAATCAGAACACTTTTTCTCCTTTCTAACTTCTAAGTTCCTCTTCCCCTTGTCCAACTGATTTCATCTCCTTAAAACAGGTATTTCTGAGTAACATTAGAAATGTTAGGACTCAAAATATAAAATATGGTAAAAATATAGCTTACCCCTCCACTAAACCTAAGGCACTACTTTTTGTATGTGGAACGTATTAAAGTCTGGAAGAACATTAAGTCACATCCCAATACATATTATATCAAACATAATTGTTACTGCTCTCTTCATTTCAGCTGGTAAAATCCAACTTTTTTTTTTTTTTTTAAACACACGGTTATTATGAGGCTTTGCCTGTTAACCAAGACATCAATTACCACATTATGGCATATAAGACATAATATACATTAAATTGTTCTTAGTGACTTTAGCAGCATCTAAATATCAGTACAAGAAGCCACCATTCCAAAATGGTCCAGGACAGCAGACTTTACTGAGTTCTCTGCAGAGAACTGTTAGCAAAGCCAGCTACATTCCTAAAAGCCAATAAGGGAGATATGGCAGTGTCTAAAACCACAAGCTAAAAAGCAGAGGGTAGGCCAGCTGCAGATCATGAAAATATTTAGCCAGCATTCATGAATGTGAGAAAGCCACGATATGGCAACATTTTAAAAATGATACTCCATGGAACTTTCTCCATAGACTCCACCATTAGATGCATGCATGGGGTTCCCATTTTCTTTAAAGAATACCAAATATAGATAAGTATTCATTTACTCTAAAAGTTTCTCAATTGAAACAAGCAAAGCTTCACACATCATCTAGAATGGAAGTAGAATGGCTCATGTATAATGAGGTCAAACTGAAGCATAATGTTCAAATATAATGGCAGTCAAGACCAGCTTTTGTATATAAAAATACTTAGGCATGCAGAATATGAAAGCAAAATCAATCCTGTACATCTGATGTACACAGAGAGGTGGTCTGTGCTGCAGTAAGTGCAGTTCCAGATTTCAGATCTTCACTACAAAGGAGCATCCACGATAAAGTGGCTTCAAGGGACAAGAGGGCAGAAGGGAGGCCAGACTGTACGGCCAGGTTAATTGGTGACAGGCTGCTAGGGAAGAAAAACATGTAAACAAATAAGTTTGGGGATACACTAACAGGAACGATTCCAAATTGTACAAAACAAGACAGTGACCCAGATCCACAGCAATAAAACACAAATATGTACTGATTACTGCTCTGCTAATAAGAAACAACAGCTTCTGGTTTCTGGTGTTGCAGCCCACAAACTTGTGTGCCAAAGCCAGACTGTGAATGCTCACCATGAAGAAAAGAAGGATGCAAATTTACAATTGCCTGAAACCCCCTAAAACTGATTTCTCTCTGAGCCTTGGGCACGGTTCTGCCCAAACACCAGGGCTCTACTGAAGTCAAGGGTGTCTGTTCATGAAGAGAACAATGTGGGACTAGGCCAGTAGACTGCAACTTCCCACAAACACATCAGAGTGTCTGGTGCATACCAAGAAAACTGGAAAACACTGGAAAACAACACACAGAGAAAGCATCTTTCCCGCTCATGTGGCTGCACCAGCAAGGGCAAACAAACAGGTAGATCTGTTGTACACAAACAGGCACCTGATTCAACACATCAAATAGTGCAAAAAGTTTTAAACACTCCCTTTATTCCAGTTACAACACAAATTTAACTCTCTACAGCTGGTCTTTTAAAAGACATCATTCAAACAGTGGTGGGCAGAGAGCAAGCAGGCTCTGCACCCACCAGGCGAGGCTTAGAGCAGCACAAGTGCAGGTCCCCTGCTGCCCACAGACACAGCCCAGCCACCCATCAAGGGCCATCACTACCAATGCTAACTCTGCTTCTCTCAGTTCTTGGCATTTTCCCTAAAAAAGGCAGTGGGGCTGAAGAGGTTAGTTTTTTTCTCATTCACATTGCATCTATGAAGTGAATATGTGTATATTAATGAATAAATATAAATACATACATATACCTAATACTGTCATTTGCTTTAAAAAGTTCACCCATGTGTGCTAGATAAAAGCTGGGCTGAGCTGGCTATTTAGCTTGTGACAATCTCATTCAACACAGAGATTAAAATATCTATTCTCTATTTAAACCTATTTATACCTAAGGACCCTTTTTCCCATACAGCACTATACTGACTTCTGTGAAAACTCAATGCTGGGTGAAACATTCCTATTGGTACATCCAGCCAAATTTGAAGGTGCTCAAATAAACCAGAAGAAACTCCAAATGAAAAGTCCCACTCCATTCTTTCATGCACTTTCTGCATTCCAGTACCCCATAAAAAAGAAGCTGTACCACCTAAAATAGCTGGAGGAAGAGAATCTGAGAAGACTATTAGCCTTGCACTGCTTGTACCCCCAGCCTCAGCCCCAAAAATGTATTTTACCATTCACTTCCACAAACAAGAACAGGCATTCCCAAAGTAAAGTGCTGCAATCTTTCCCAAAGTTCATTAAAAAGAAATACTTTCTCTTCTGAATCCCACGAATCTATTTAAAAATACAAAGATGATGTTCCAGCTGCAAAATCAGGACACATGCTTAGCAGCACAGAAACCCCCCCGTTTTTCACCTTTTGGGAATAAGGTATGAAACTGGTGAAATAATTCCATGTCCTGGAAAAGGAACCACCATACAGATGAACTGCACACAGGGTTGGATGATTATTCTTTACCTTGCCTACTGATTTTCCGGAAACATCCTCTGTTTCCATGCCCTCTTCTGATTCTAAATTTCTTTCCAATAAAACATTAGACTCTATACATAACCTGAAATGCCCACACAACTCCTTTTCTTTTATTTTTGTGCCTGAGAAACAAAGTTCTTAGTCTGGAATGGATTAAACGGAAACTCAGTCCAGGAAAATACCCTACAGGAAGCTGTTGGAAAAGAAAAAGCTGCCTGGACTGAAGGTGCTCTTGACAGAACATTTATTTCCTAATTTCAAGTTACATTTTCAAATTCACACACTTTCAAGTCCCATGCTTGATGCAATTCTGTACCAATTAATTTAAGAATACAAACACAACACAACATTGCAAGGAACCAATGGAAAAATACACAACAAATTCGCTATGTCTTGCAGTGACATCTCCCAGCATTAAGATTGATACTTACTTGCAAAAAGGAGATTTTAATAATAACTTTTAAAAAAGAAGCTGCAGCAGTGGAATGAGTGTAGGAATCAACTGCATATTGTACACATTTTCTAATTCTTCTCATCACTTTTAAGTGTGGAAAATGACTCATGAATTTTTTTCAAAGCATCATATTGATTGGTAACAGCACAATATCAGTCCTAACTTGAAACAGGACCTGTGTGCTAATACAAGGCAAGTGCAATTAGAATGGGTTCAAAGCTGAAAGCCATTGAGAGATGACATTGCTGAAGAAATTCTATAAAAAATCCCCTTCTATAGACAGAATCATTCTTTGTTTTACACTTGTCAGATGTGGGGCTTGATTAAGAGTCCTTGCAGCTTTTGATTGCCATGAACTTTCAATTACTGATGGTGTGACACAGGATGACTTCTGCTCTACCTATAGAGGTAGCAGATTATTTTCTCTGCTTGAGAAGAGCCACAAATATTTTAAAGAACTTACCAGAAATGGAGAAATGAAGAAAGGCTCTGATCTACATCCTGCCCTGAAGCAAATGATCATTCTCTGTCTAACATTAGACACATGCAATCTGGTATCCAGGTAAGAGAAACATACCTGCCAACATCTCTTGGATTTGTCATGTGTTTTCTAGAAACAGTTCCTTCATTAAGTGTTCATTTATAAAAAGGATTATCATTTATAAAAATACACACATACAGTACTGTTTTTTTCTCATTACACCGAATATATTTGTTATTGAGAGGCTTCTCGGAGTGTGTCTAATAGGAGCTTTAAAATAAATCGATGTGCAGACTTTACAGTCAAGTGCAACATAAAAGTACCATTTGCTTCAAAAGTGAGGTAAAATGAGTATCCAAAGACCAGAGATTAAGCTCCTAAACTCCTGCAACTGCATGTTGAGCTTTATTTTCCAGTCTTATTTTTGCTTCCTTTGTACTTTTTCGCATCAGAAAAATCCCAATTTCAGCATCCTGCTTTCTGCACAAACTCCAAGTAGTAACAATGATCATTTAAGACAGCAGTTCTGTACTAATGCCTGAGTGTTATGCTGGAAGAAATTTCATCTGTTTTTATCATAACATCTCATCTTACAGTGCTAATTACCATCTTCCGAACCACATCTGTGTCACCGTGGATGTGCTCAGAAAACAATACAGAACACATAAACACACAAAAGATGCTCAAGGCAGCTTGAAGGAAGCAGTATGGTACTTCCTTATGAGCAAAGTATCAATTAATCTTTAGCTTATCACAGATTTCAGTAATTTCCAAGTGATTACTTCCTACATGAGGTTTTATGGAAATGAACATGTGCTATAACACGTTTTCTTTTCCCATTTTTCAACTTAAAAAGTTTGTTTTTATGCAAGAAGTTCTGTTTCACTGAGAATACTTAATTTGGAGAGAACAGGAAAGATAGCACGTTTGGCATGGAAAGAAATTTGAGCAGTAAACAATATTGAATTGCTACAGGAAAACAGGCTGTAAAGAAATAGGCTAAGTTGATGCTAAAGATGGGAGGAGAAAAAAAAGAATTGAACTGCAGTTCACTGAGAAAGGAATTTCTCTTTCCATACCCACAAAGAGCACAGGCTCAAATCATGTCAATTTTGCCCCTTCATATGGGTCATAAAAATTATCATCAGCACTGCGAGGCCAACCTGTCTTAAAACTCCTCTTCCTCCACTCAATGCCTGTCATGCTCCTACCTTAAATTTTATTACATACAGCAGAGCATTTTTAGCTCCATTCCCCTTGTTACACTGTTCCTGATAGGAAATATGTCACTGATTACACATCAAAATTGCACTTGTTTTTCTCTCACTTATTTGCAGCCTCTGCAGCAGTCAGTCACTCTCACATGTCCTTTTGTACTTACCATTGGGAGGTCTTTGAGAATCTGTATGCCATCTCCTGGACCCATATGTGCTATGTGGTTAAAATTAGTTGGGTTAGAAATTAACTTATTTCTCATTTCTGGATCACGTAGCATCTCCCTGGAAGAGAAGATACTTTGTTTAGGTATTTCCTTTGAGATGAGGATGGGCATTTATAAAACATGTACAGCTTTGATTATCAGCTATTTTCAAATGGAAATTAACCAGTCTTTTCCAACCTAAACAATTCCATGAGTCTATGACTCTATTTAACCATGTTAACAGTGATAAATCCCTGCTGTCAGTACTGGTGTGGAGAAGGTTCCAGCTTGAAGAGAGGGCAAAAGGCCAGGATAAAAGAATGCTTTTTGCAGCTTAACAGCCCGTGCCCATTGCATTCACAGAATGAGCTGATAAAAAGCTCTGCAAGATGAGTAAAAGCCAAACTTACTTGTGATATATTAAAAAGTGGAGATGAAAATGAAGTATAAAGTATGAAAATAGAATTAAAATAATACTGCAGTACCTTTCTCAGTCTGTGGTCAGAATTAAAAGCTCTTCAAAATGGCAAGGATGCATTTCAGAACTCAGAATAAATAAAATTTTAAAGAGACCAAATGTCAATCAACTCAGAAAAGGCAAGAACAAGAAATGGAATTTTATCTCCACTGCATACAGTTGTTACTTTCCTTAGAGCCAAAAAGAAAGACAAACTGGGAGGCAACCAATGGTGCAAGACGTTGGAAATTAGGAAAGTGAAATACTCAGTTCTTGGAGTGTGGCTTAGCACAGTAGCAGGTCACTCCTAGTGAGTGACAACAAATGGTCAATAACACCCTCTGCGAACACTGCCAGTAGTGCAGACCTGTTTCTGTTGCCATTTAGGAAAGTATTTGTAACCTGCTAAACACTCCCATTAGAAACACCCTGAAGTCCTATGTCCCCTGAAGTTTTGTGAGCTTTATAGAAATTCTATGTAGTTAAATCTATAAATCAAAGAAACAGATGTCCTAAAATACTGCTGAGAGGAAAATTTCCTTCAGAAAGAAAAGCAGAACCAGAGTCTGAGAGTAATTAATCCATATGCATAGTTAGCAAAGTAATCTCCTTTTGCAAAGTGTTTATTGGAGAACTTTATATATACACAGTGTATGAGCACACCTATGCACCTGCATACAGTATGTGGAGGCATGCATTCCAAATTACAGCTGTTTCACACAATTCATTTGAACTAATTGTGCATCCAGTGCATATCCATATCCAAACCAGTATGAACACAAGTTAAGCACTGAGGATTAACAGGGTAGAGAAGAGACAGGAACACCTGAATGGCCATTCCAGAAAGCCACACAATGAAGCACAACCCTGGCATCAGTCAGTGTCCATCAGGACCTACAGGCATGGACACAGGACAAGTACAGGTGGAATACCGACCTCCTCTGCTGCATCCTCTCCTCCTCGGGCACGCGGAAGGAGTAGCGCCGCTTGTTGTTGATGTTCCGAACCATCTGCTTCCGGCTGTTGTCTGACGTCTCAGGCACCACCAGCTCATCCCCCTCTGAAACCAGCACAAAGATGGGGATGCAGTGGGGCAGTTCTTTAGCTGTTCATGGAATTTGAGTTTCAACACTCTTTCTACCTCTGCTCTGCTAGTGGTGGACAGCACACCTTTCCCATCAAACCTGAACAAACATTCTTTGGTTTATGGGTTTCCTTGGCCACTATCTACTACTCTGTTACGTAGCAACAGACTTAACCCTTCTTCACACACGAGATGCCACACCTGTGTTCTCAAAACACCACTGATGCATTCCTTGAAATCAACATTTTGGGGGGCAGGAAGGGAATCTGAGTCTTGTCTCAAAATTCCCACTGAAAATCACTAGAACAGTCTTGTTCTGCCAAGTGTCTGGAAACTGAAAGCAAGATTCTCTTTCATTCATTCCCTGCTCCAAAGAGAACACTGCTTTCGAAATGTTTGAACATTGATGCATTTTGATGCAACTGTGGGAAAAGGGAAGACTTTTTCCTATGTGTGTACATCTGGCCAAGGGATCTTTATTAAAGACATGAAAAGGAAAACAGTGATAATCACACAACAGCTGTGCGACTTTGAATGAACGTTGCAACTGCTCTGTCTTGTTTTCTGTATATGGAGACTTAAGTGACCCTTAATAAGCTCACTGCTCACTGACAACACAGATTTGCATGGAACTCAAATCTCTTCTTTCTTTAAGATCAACTCTTATGTTCAGTCTTTATTAGACTTGAAAATTTCTCTATACATACTTCCAGCATATTTCTCCTCTCTACCACTGCCATTCCTTTCATACTAATTTGCTGGCAACTGAAATAAGCACTGAAACAGGGCCAGCAGCAGTACATTTTTCTAGAGTGTTTATTCCCACTGTTTTCAGAAAGTTGTTAACAAAATTTTATAGGTTTTAGTTGTTGAAACAGAGCATGTCCCCTCTCCACCTAAGAGGTTAAACAAAAGTTTAAGGAAATTCCTCAGGAGCATGCTTATGAAATGGGCTCTAAAAAAAAAAAAAAAAAAAGTCAGAAAGACTTGTAACAAAAATAGATTTTTGAAGCTAAAATTGTGCCACACAGACATAGCTGGCCCTAATAATAAGTTACAAACACACCATATTACTTTAAAATGCTTGGGAATAATTTGTTTAGGTTAAATATAATATTAATTTTAATCTAGTGCTGCCAAAATGACTATTTAAGTCTTTAATTGTGCAGGCTTTTTTAGGCAGCGTTCTGGCAGGTGATCCCACATTTGGAGGGAGCGTCCAGCCAATCTAGTTTCTAGTTCCAGTCTTCATTGAAGTCTTCATTGAGTATTCAAAAGGAAAAAAGAAGCTCAGAGAAGAGACAGCATTGCAATCACTGTGGAATCCATAAGCTTTGGCTTTTACCCAAGTTAACAAGCATACAGATGTTTAAGAGATTCCTTTATGCAATGCACAGATGCAGATAAAGAAAGACACTTTCTAAACAAAAATGTACATGATGAAAATTGGCTTCTCTTTACTTACCTGCCATTTTGTTTTTGAAATATATTAATCTGACTGTCTCCAGGCCTAAAAGGTTTAGTGATCCTTCTGTATTCAAGGGTCGTACCTGTAACAAGGGAAAACAGTCCTTGTAATACTCTCAAGAGTAATAATTCCAAGTCATTAAAGCCACAAAGAAGAGCTCAAAAGAATTTGAAACTCTTTTCTTTTTGAGAATTAGTACAGAGGAGGGTTGCCTAAACTTCCACATCAAGACACACGCTTAACATCATTCCTCCCAGCATTTAAATGAATAGTTGTGTTAGAAGCCTACTTCATCTATCAACTCAATTTTTTCCATTAGATCTACAAAGGAATAAGCTGAGCTTTTACTTTGTATTAGTACCATGTCACAATAATGCTCTGCAGCTTGATAAGAGCACACCCAGACTGCTAAAACCAACTGGTATTTGTGATTTCCAACATAAAAGTGAAAGAGGCATTCCACACTCTGTAAATTGTGTTAGAAACAGACTCTTCATAATAAATGGCCATTTTTGAGACTCCTAAGTGTAGTAATTTTGTTTGCTGAAAGTAGCTTCATCCATTAAAAGAGAAGTCTTGAGCCAAATATTAATCAAAGTACTAAATCACATTCTACTGTGTAGGAAAAAGAATGCTCCAACTGCTTAACAACTCAAAGTTTGGACACCAGAAAGAACGTTCCCATAAAAGTCCAGCTTGATCTCTCTTCAAGATGGTGAATAGCTGAGCACCCTGATCTTTGCATTATGTATCCTCACAGCACTGCCAGAACATCCTGGTCTGCATCTGGCATGTGGGAAACTGATATGCAGAGACTGAGTGACCAACACAAGACCACAGGGGCAATGCCCTGCAGCTCTGTGTCACTGGAATGCCAGTAAAGGAATTGTGTTGACCCTGATACAAAGCTGGAATCAGTCTACACCAAAGGGATAAAACTGACTTTTCTCTTTTCTTTCCAAATACAGCTTAGCAAACACCTTCTAAATGCCCAAGGAAGTGTCAGTTTTCAGAAACATCTTCCTTTTGATAAGAGATCCAAACTGACATCATCCTGTTCTTGGTGTTCCTACTGGTTGAAACAAAATGTTCTAACCCTGTCTGTCTACACTATGCACGAGCAGCAGGAGATAGATTTTTTGAAGGCCTGTGTAATTATCTTAACATCTACCATCTTCTGGTATTAATCATAATCAGTCCCAATAAAGCCATATGTAATTAATGCAAATTAATTCCTCTCATTATTACAACAGTACCAGTAAATCTAACATAGTCATATGCTCCAGACTGACCATTCATCTAAAACAGTGCAATCACATGAAAAACTCATTTTCTATCTTCTATTCCCAACAAAAACACACAAATTTCTTTGCAGTAGCTCTTCTTTTAATTCAATTATGTTTCCACAAGCAGTTTCAATGATGGATTCTAAAGCAGTATTGGGTCTGGACATATTTCTTGGCCCATACTGAAATGGGAAGTTACCTTTTTGAGAGGAATAGTTTGAATCCACTCCATGGAGTTCACGTCGAAGACGTCAATTGCATTTTCACTGTACACAGAGAGGTATGGTGCATTGTAACCTGGGAGGGAATGATGAGGCATTGTGTCATGTGCTTTTGGACATGGCCCAAAATAGACAATTTCTTACATTGCTTACATTTTAAACCATATTTATTTAGGAAAACAAAACCAAAGCTCCACAATCCAAAAACAAGATTTGAAAAATGTGCTTTAACTCAAAAATGACCAAGAAATCTATTCTGAAGGCAAACCAGCACCACCCAAAAACTTACAACCCTTCATGACTTTTCTTTTAACTTTGCTGACAACCTAACTACTTTTTGAATTGTAAGACATTAAGGTTTACTCTGCCAAATACTGATGTATTTCAAACGTTTTTTCCTCCTAAAAGCCCCATTTTTAATAAGAGGTCACATATTGTAAATTATGTGGTAGGAAAATTCTCTGCTCTATTTAATGAACTGAGCTCTGAGTCTTTGGACTATGCACTAAATGAGCATCACTTGGAACTAAGCACTGTGACACAGTCATAAAAGTCATGTTTCCTTAGCTTTAATTCTCTCTTCTCATTTTCTGGATTGTAAAGAGAAATCTTCTGCTACTTATCTGGCACATTTCCCCAGGATTAAATTTGTTTCACTGGGACCACTTCTAAAGGAGACTTCAGTATTTCCATGTTGGCAACAAGACTGCCACAGTCTGCCAAGACTAACAACAGCATCCAAGCTGTGTTTAAATGTAACAGCTTTTGCTATAAAATACACCTCCATTCTGAGTTGGAATCACATCAAATCACTTCATTTCAAGCAAAAAAGTTGTCACAAATAACAATGGCAAGTATAGATGAACTATGTGTGAAAAATACACATTTTTCAATCAATCACACAACCTTCTGTTTTGATTCATTCATTGTCTGAGTCCACTGTAATAATCAAATGTGTAAAAGTGCTTGAAATCCAGAAGTGGCAAACACCTGTAAATGTTGCTCCCTCCATACTCAGAAGGGCCTTCACTCAAACAAGGTGAAATACTCCTCCCTTTTACAGTGTGGCTGGACTGCTGCCAGAGTGAGGTAAGAAGGCAGACTATTCTAAAAATCAACACAGAATTTGGCTTATTCACTACTCTGAGTGCAGATCTGGCTAATCTTTATCTGCATTCAGAAAGACTTTAAAAAGAAGAAGATAGACATTCAGGTTTGGTTTTTTCCCTTGAAACTGTCACAGAGATAAAGCCCCAGCTTTGAGATAAGGTGAAATAAATGTTTAACAGACCTTGGTGGAAATGAAAATCTTGAAAAATTACAGTATTTTTCCTTAAGGTTATGAAATATATTTTTTATATTGCCTCCTATGCATTGTATTTTGGAAGGGGAGAGAGAGACAGGAGGCAAACTTAGTGACTTTTTGAAAAAGGAGAGAGGAGATGAAAAAGAAAGTTGTTGACAAAAACTGTTGAGGAAGAAAGAATGAACAAAAAGAAAGAAAAGACAAAACAGACTAGTAAGTAGGAACAAATACCATTAGAGGAAAGCAAGTCAAACTACCAGATCCTAATGACTCTCAGCATGAAGAAAGCTGGAACCACAATGCAGAGCCAAAGCACAGTCACATTCCAAGACCTTAAATAACAACAGTCCAGCACGGGTGGCAGTAAATACCTAAAGTTCCTGTTAGCCTCTGCTGAACCTGAAGCTTTTGGCTGTTTTAGAGTTAGAAATCCTGCCTCATGATTCCTCTTTGTGTTCCAGCAAGTATAGGTCAGTGCCAGAGTTGTTGAAACTAGCATAAATGAGGATTAAACCCTCTGGCTAGATTAAAAATGGTGACGGGCTGAGAGCATTCATTAACCTGTCAGGTAATTAGCCCTGAACTCCCCCTCCTGTGGATATCAACACAAGCAGAGATCACTTCAGTGGACAGCCCCAAAGACACACACACACACAGAGAGCACAACTCACAGCAAGAAGATGGAGTTGCAGGCCACATCAACTCTTGCTGCCTGGATCTTCGGCCCTGGCAGTCGACGTAAACCCCGACGCTGCTAAAACACAGCAGGTATTCTTTATTTGAGATCTCGACTGCGCAGATGGCATCAGTTGGCTGCTGTGAGATAAATGAGAGCGTGTGGTCGTCCGGATGGAGCAGGCTGTACGGGCTGCCCTCTCCATGGAGGGGGTATTTTAGGAAACCTGACTGGTAGCCTACGCAGAGACGGTCACTGAAGATGGACATCCACTGGACGTTCCCCTGCACCTGGATCTCCTTGATCTTTTTGTGGCGCGTCTTGCTCTGATTTAGTTCGTAACAGAGCACCTGCCTCTTCATGGCTACGCACAGGCAGGTGAGGGCTCCGTGGCGCACGTGCCCAGAAACGATTGCCTGGCAGCCTTTGGTCTCTGCCAGCTTGTAGAAGTCAGTCTCCCTTCCATCCAGGGCGGCCATGGGGAAGAGCCGCACGTGACGGTTCCGTCCTGAGATCACGGCAATGAGCTGCTCGCTCGGGATCAGCTCGATCTGATGAACCTTCTTATTGTCACCAACACGGATAATCTCTGAAACAAAAATCCAAACAGCCCCCCCACAAATTCAAGTAAGTAATGGTGAAGTGTGAATTGATTATAATGTGTTTTTGTAAAGACGAACTAGGAAAGAAACCAAAGAAATCCCCTCTATTGCTTCCCTGCAATATTAAAAAGTACAGAATCAAAACTAGTACTTTAGTAACACCAGATGTGGCAATTCTGGATAAACCTTTGGCTTTTCCTCATCAGAAATGGGAGGAGCACATCTGATGCAGTAACAATATTATTTCAGTATTCATTTCAAAAACAGTTTATAGCAAAAAACTACTGAATAAAGGAAAAGCTTCAGAGCTGAAACATATAATTAAAAATGCATGTTGATTAAATTAAACACGTCATTTGTTGAATTAACTTGGGCAATGTGTTAGCACATCTTGCAGTACTGCACAGAAGTTTTCATTTCCAGTACCAAGGAGGAGGTTGCACAAAGGATTAAGCCACGATTCTTGCTGAGGTACACAGCAGGAAATTCAAATGAGGGAGGATGTTGCTGAACATACAAAGGAAGTGTTTCACTGTGAGAGTAATTTGCAACAAGCAGTCCAGAGAGATCATGGAACCTGTGTCCTTGGGGATTTGCAACACCCAACTGGATAAAGCCCTGAGCAACCTGGTCTGAAATCAGTATTGAGACAGTTTGGGGGAAAACGGGGGAAAAAACTTCAACTGCATTCCAAAAGCTTGTTATTGGAAAGGATACCCAAACCAGAGAGCACACAGAACACCTTCTGGTCTCTCATGGAGCTGTCCAGCTGATAATGTGGTAAATCATCAAAAATGAAACCAGAAGATACTGAATAAGAAAAAGATGATTTGGTATCAGGGAAATTATTACCAGTTCCTAGTTTCTTACCATCTTTGGTGACATGCACAACAAACAACCCTTCTTCATTCCCCAGAGCTATTCTTTCATGGTCTATGACATTAAGGAAAAAAAAAAAAAGTTATTTTCATTTGGAAGTATTTTATGAATCACGTAAACAATAGCAATAATTCTCTTTAACAGAGATAGCTTTTATAATGTATTGAAATAATTGTATATGAAGCCAAAGCTAATATCCTTGTGTATTTTTAAAAATTTGCAACCTCCCAATCTTTCAAATTTCTGAAAAGTGAAGTCTTTTCCCATTTCTTCTGTTAGTTAAAGTAACAGCTAGAAACATAATTTTCAACAAACTGTTCAGACAACTTAGGTCTAGCACCAGCTTTGAAGTAACTATATCATTATATTATTATATTGAAATAATTTATATAATCAGAGTTTAACATATTTTATGCAGTAGTATTTGAAATGACCTCTTACATTTTCTCTCTGGTCCCACCAGCAGATTTTAAAGTGAGTGATTTACACCTACTCTGTAGTGCTAGTTTTGCCCAGTTAGGGAATTATTTTTACAGAATAACAGAAGACCAAGGTCCAATTCTCAGTCAAAACTATTAATAATTATGAATATTGGTGAATAATTATGAATATGGGTGAATAATTTGTGATTATGAATATGGGTGAATAGAAGGAATACTCTTAAAAGATCTGACAAAATGCTGGGTACTAACTTGCACTTTTCTCTTAGGCCCATACACATTTCCATATGGGCTAAAACCACTACCTATTACTCTCTACTCAGTAGAAAATCATCTAACACATTTTCTTTTCCTAAAAAATCATGCTTTTAGCATACCCATTTCTCTTAGAGCTTTCTTCTTGATAACTTCATACCTATGATTGCTGCTGACTGTGTTGTTTTGATGAGGGGCAAGGTGCTGTCATAAGCTTCTTTGGGAACATAGACTGAGCGGTCTTTGAGTTTGTTCTTCTTCAAGATCCTATGCAACTCATTCAGCACGCCCACCCACTTGCTTTTTTCATTCTCACCGTCTGCTAGAATCAGGATTGAACACTTGTTACTGGATGCAGACAGCTGGGAGGCTGTAACCTGCAAAAAAAATCATAACACAGTCTTAAGTCATAAGTGATAAATAATTTCCCCATGATCATTTTTACAAGGGAATCAGATGCCTGCAAGTGCCCTTTTAATTAGCTGTCTGAATTAAAGTAAAAATTACTCTTCAGTTAATAGAAAATACTCTTATCTTAATCAAGAACCCACAGCAGAAAAACAGATGCAAATATTTTAAACAACAGAGAAAATGTCGGCTGTATTTTAAATGCATTTGTATTTATTTTATAATTCACGAATGTCAGCTCTAAATGAGGTAGTCAATTGTTTCTCACAGCAATTTTATAACAAAAAGCATTTTTTATAAAGCTTTCTGTATTTTTAAGAGCTGTAAATTTCATTAATATTTTAGTGCAATAGGAATGGTTTTTATTGAAAGAATGCTCTGTGATCCTTTTCATGCATTTGATACAGCTTTTATAGATAAAATGGAAAAAGCCCCTTTTGTACGTTTTATCTCCTCTCATCCCACTGAGTGATGAACAGTCAAAAAACTGGAAAAACAAGGACTGAAATACAAAGGCACAGTAAAGAAAAGATAGAGGAATTGATAAGACATCAAGGAGATTTCACTGAGGTCAAAGCTTTAACAGAACATCTAACAAAAATAAGAATATTAGAATAAGCCAGTGACGGCAAAATCCTGATATCAGATACTAGACATAAATTTTGATGAGCATTTTGCAGTAAATTTCTATACTGACTATCTGATGAATGGGAGTTTTCAGATATCCAATGCATATGTAAAAAAAGAAGACAAAAAGAAAAGACTTCATCAATAACCCAGTCAGTTAAATTGAGAAGCAGAGGGCAACTTGAGGAAATGAAAATGTACAAGGTCATGATGAACAGAAGAATTTCAAATGACTAAAAAGTAGTAGAGGAAAATACATCTTATTGTGAAGATTAAAAAATACAACCCACATGGAGATGAGTGTTTGTCTAGATGTACCAGTGCTATTTTTACCACAGAAATGATATATGTACAGATCCCTATGCACTGCTGCTGCTGCTGCCATGGATTCCACAGGGGCAGAACTTGCCAAGGAAATAAAATACTGGCAAGCTGTCACATCACAGATCAGCCTGTGAAACCCTGCACGTCTGGGTTAGTAGGGTCAGGATGTAATACTCACCCTAAAGATACAGGGGATATCTTTCCGATTTGCATGGATGACATCTGAGGCCAAGACAGAACTCACTGAGAATTCTTCATCCCTTATGGAGACCATAAACATAATTGTAAAAGAGTTAATGAGCAAAATCTGTATGTTTAGATTTCACTTTTCCAATAGCCTTGTTTAGTGAGGGACATAACAAGTCAGCACTGAAATATGATTTTTAAAATTATCCTTTCATCTCTATCTGAAGAAAAAACTCACAAATGCAATGTTGCATAATTAATTCCTGGTAAATGCTGATGGAGATAAACCTATTCAGATATTCTGTAACTGTTTTTAATCTGTATAAATTAAAACCTTTGAAGATAAAAGTCCAACTTAAAAATAAGTGGAACAAAGAACATCTCTCCAACTCACATAAAAATCCAAACTCACCTAGAAGCAATAACCTTCAGCAGTTTGGGGTTTCCTGGATGAACTAACTTAGATCAGAGATGAGCTTTACTTAGTTGATATGTTAAATATTCTCAGCCTTCAGTGAGGCTGGTAGTATTTCAGTAATACTGAAGACAGTGGGAACAAACTATTCAGCCCTTCTGAAGCAAAAATTGTAATACATTTACCCTATAACAAAGTTCTATGTCTTTCAAAACTCTATTCAACCCCAAAATGGTGTTATTTTTAATTCTTTATTTATTCCAGATATTCTACACAGCTGAACAGATGCTCTTTCCACACGATGTCGTAATGGAAATTTAAACATCCATATAGGAACAAACAAGTGTAGATCAGTCTAACTCCAAATAACTGCTAACTGCTATTTATTTTTTTATCCCAGAAAATTAGTGGCTTTCAACATGGATTACAGGGTTTCATAAAAGCTCTGGAGCCTGCTTACTGATTTGACAAAAAGGAAAAGCAGAACAAAACCTCCCAGTGCCTCTGCAAAGCTCCCACCAGCAGCAAACAGCTTACCTCATGTCTATGACCTGACTCACTACCACGCTGGGCTGAGATGCTTTTCCTTCTGCTACATCATACAGGAAGAGTTTAAAATCACAGATCACTGCCAGTGCTCTCTGCCAACCTTTCTTTACTCCAGCTGGCTTTGGGACCTTTAGAAAAAGAAATTCTGATCAAATCTCTGTAAGTTTAGACGCAATCAAAAAATCAAACAGCACAAAAATCAGTTTGCTCATCTGGGCTGGAAAGTTTTAATTCAGTGATGATGTTAAGCAACTTAAGCAAGAGCCCAGAAGCAGTAAGACCAACAAATACAGACAGACAGACAATACATTACTTAATAAATTAATAGCATCACAGATTCTTTTTTCTCATTTCATAAATTCATTCAGAGCTGTATTAACAAACATAGAGAAAAAAAACCCTCCTCTCTAGTTGGCCACAGAATTATGGCCAAAACTATGTTGAGTAAATCTTTTAATATTTCTGTGCAAATATACACACAAGTAACCATAGACAGAACTAGCTGAAAGACCCAAAAAACTCACAAGGCCTGGAAGATAATTTGATCTCCAGAGAAGGAACTATTCAAGACCAATCCAAAGCACACTGACCAACAGAGATGGAGAGAGGATCACTGCTGACAATGCTAAGAGTTGCTTTGTGAAAATTTAGGTCTTAGTTTCCAAACTGCTACCCTAAGATGTAATTGAATTTATCCCCCCAATATTCAAAGTAATACCAGCTCTGGAAAACAATGAATTTAATGTAAGTGCCCCAAATGCAGCTACCTCCTACTTACTCGGACATGTCCTTCATAAGCTGTTCCTATGCCTTTCTGTGGATCTATTCCCAAAGGTCCCTTAGTCTGCTCAGGAGGGATTGGACATACTGCAGGAGCCTTGTCTGCACAGGTCACGTGGCAAGAGAATCCACACACTTGTGAAGAGGAGAAGAAACAAAAAGATTTGATGGTTATTTCTCGTGCAATGCTAAAGTTGTGATAATGATGATGAGATTTACAAAGAAATCCCCTTCCCTTTTTTGACCAGCATCTGAATAATCTCACTGAACTTTGCTACAGACAGAAATATAAGTCTGCACACAGCAGAAGTTCATGTTTTTACCTGCTCTAAATCCTGAATTTCTCTTTTTCAGATAGTTTATGGATACACCTGGTTTACCAAGAGTCTAAGATAATCTCCATTATGTCCTCTAGGCCCAGCTCTACCAGGAAACAAAAAACTGGAACATCCTTTAAACACTAAGCATCATTCTGTGTGCATACAAACAAGAATAATTGCCATTCAGTACCAATTCTGCTTCTTTCTGGAATAAGTCAGAACAGATGTCTTAAACTTTGCCCTGCAACATGAAGCAAAGCTGCTGCCAGTACACCTGACCAATCACTGTGGCCCCTTATTGCTATTTTGAGTACACTGAGCTAAGCTCTTCTACCACCAACTGGAATAAGAGTGTCCCCAGATAACTGGGCAATCTCTTATGTATGTTCAAAGTGTTAGGCTTCTATTGTTAAAGACTGAATCATGAGAATATACTGTTATTCAAAATATAAGCAGAGAACTCCTGCATCACCACACTACATCTCCTGTGCCACCTGCATCTGTAAGAACTTCACTCCTGTTTGCGCTCTCCCAAGTGCTTACCTTCACAAGTACAGCCCTGTCGTATCAGACCAACCATCAGGGATGTGCACTGATTGCATTTTGTTGGTGTGTTAAACGACTTCACTACAAACTGGTGAGCTTTAGGCTGTGAAATGAGCAGACAAGGATGTTACCACCTGTAACACTTCTCAAGTATTTTCTTTCACAGACCAGAATGCATAGATGCATTTAATAAGGCAGCTTGTTTGTGTTTGCTGAAATGAGATCTGGGCCAAAAAAATTTCCTTGTAACTGTGCCTGCTGTTGATAATTTAAAGCATCCTCTGTAAACAAAGCCATGGAAACTGGACCCTGTCTCAGAACATGAGTTTGCTTCCATTACAGATAGGAAAGCTGCCCAAGTGATTCTGTTACACTTCAGAAGTTGAATGTAACTTCTGAATGTTGAATGTAATCAACCCATAACTGTATTTTCTAAGCTGCAAATTCAGTGCTCCTCTGTCAGGAGTACTGCCTTAGTTAAAAGAAAAATAGGAGACTTTCAAAATTTTAAGTTTTATGCCGGAAAGCTCTGACAGAGCCCCCTTTTATGGTGTTTATCAGGGGCAATTGAGAACACCCAATCTAAAAGCAGGAGCTGAAGTTGATAGATGAAGTTGATTTTGAAAGGGTTTCTCTTTTTTATTATTCCTTGGGAACACAGAGTACATGAGTCAGTGGTTTCATTTTCTGCCTCTCCTCAAGGATGGCCATGCTGATGCTGCTATAAAAAGGTTAAATGCCTATGTAATGTGGCAGGATGACTCACAGATGGCCTTATATAAAATCCAGGAAGCTGCTTTGCTTTTCTATAAAAACTCCCAGTGAATAACTACTGGGGAGAAAGGCCAGAGCATAGGGTCAATGCAAAGACTGCCCAAAAAAACCTGATCATGTATGTGATCTCAAACAAGACAATTTTGCAGACTACTTTGGAGAGTAGGTATGTTAAAATTTTACTCACTTTCCTGTTTTTCAAAGCATAAGGTATCACAGCTAAGGGCTCAAACTTACCCATATTTCATGACAGCATTACTGTTACAATGGCAGCATTCTGTCTACAGAATGTTCTGTTTTGAGACTTGCAGGGAAACAACACCCAGCTTTAAACAGTGATGCAATCAAAAAGTAAGAAGGTTCTTCAGGGGACATAATAAATTATAAAGCAAGTCATTACTTACTAAGCAAAATGTTTGCAAAAATTAAATTATGTGGACAGTAAAGTCCATTTCACATGATTCCAAGTGCACTTAACGTATTTTTTTAATTGATCTACTAAGATGGTGCCAAAAGAACACTGACTGCTCAAAATTTCTAGCTTTCCTTTACACAAATGAATCTTCTGCTACTTTGCGATTTATCAAAGCAGAGAAAGAGATCTATTAAAAAGGCTTACTTACTTCATTATTAGTTGCAGGAAAAACTGTCATTTTTATATATACACAAGATTCCTAAACAATTGAATCATTTTCAAAACTTTCGCAAGAAATGTTTTCCTTTAAAGCTTGTATTTAGTCTTCATTTGCTTGAATAGGCATAATCCACTGGGAATTGGCATACACTGGCTTATTCGGCCACAGCAAAATGATTTCAACAATTGATGGAAAATCAGTATTTATGCAGGTAAAAGCCAAAAGACAGGAAAATTGGAAATCTCTTTCTGTAGTGCTCTCTCTACACTGCTTTAAAACAGGCAAATCTGTGGTTTCATTTTACAGGTTACTCTTTGACTTTTCTCAAGAATAAGCACCTTGTTAGCACACAGACGTGCTAATCTGAGACTTTCTTGCATGCAAAGAGTAGAGAGGTATGTTGGTCAGACACATGGCAGCAAACACTCTCTTCCTAGGATGGCACTTTCTTCACATTCTGGCTCATTTACCTCCTTCTGATGTCCAAACAACTGCTTTTCCTACAATCAAATGCCTGTGGAATTCCTAGTGCAGTTTGTCACATCCCATAATGCAAGAACCAAGGGTTTTAAATTTTAGAGAGCAACCAGCTTGCACATGAACACCCATCCAGGCAGTTCTGGTAAGATCAGTGTGATAACCAGCTCTCCTGAAGCTGTAAGCCCAGGAGTGACACATTGCCCTTGCTGTACAGAAAGTGGGAATGCTTGACAGAGTACCTTTGGTGCAGAGAGTCCCGAGCCAATATACGCTGTCCTCATGGTGGGTGTGTGAATTGAGCGGGGAGGATGGTCTGCAACCTGCACAGAGCCCCCAAAGGATCAATCACACATCAAGAACACACTACCAAAGAAAGCCTGGATAAAGGAAGAAGAGTATGTTGTCCCACCCACCCCATGCCCCAGATTCCAAGCCATGAAACCAAACTGATTAATGCAGGATTCAGAAAAAGAAATCTTATTTCTCAGCAAGATTCATCTCCTAAATGTCAAAACTGACTTTACATTATCTGAAACATTTGATTGGATATTTTCTAATATAAAATAGCCACAACATTAATTTTCTTATCAGGGAAAGGGGATAAATTATTACATAAATGTATTATTATAGTTGCAGAGTCTGGCTAACATTCTGTAATAACAAGACTTCCAGCAGGGCTTTAAAATGTATTTTTACAAACTACATTATAACAATCTTTGTGGCACCATTTCTTAAATATTCATGACTGAGGATATGTTATGAAGAGAGACCATAACTAATAACTGATTCATAATTGCCATCCCTAGTCAATTAACTGTATGTGAAAGGAAAGAAAACATTCCCCAAAACACAGTTCACCACTAGTGCAGAAGGCTATTACAACATCTTAAACAGTCTTGCTGCAGAAAAATGAGCTTCACCTTAAACAAAAGATTTGCAGTCATCATTTTTATACAAGTGAAACTGTTACTCCTAAAAAAAAAAAAGACAAAAAAAGGGCAAATATCTTTCAACACTGAAGTACCTCAATTGGTTCAATCTCGCTGGCTGTAGAAGGAGACCTTGATCTTGAATGGAGGTGAGACTTGCTATCTTCATCCCGTGATGGAGTATTAGACAATGTAAAATTCTCAACTGAATCAATCTAGGAGAACAATTCAAGAGAGAAAAAAAAAACAACAACCAAAGAAATAAATCAAAGACATCATTAAAAAAGAATTCTCAACTCTTACCAAAATAAGATATGGGAGCAGTAGAATTCCTAAGAGAGAACTGAGAGGATAAAAATTCAGTTTTAAGCAACTTCCTAATTAAAAGCAACAAAATGGAATGAAAATTGTTGCATGTAAACACGCCAAGGCTTCTGCTGAGAGGTGAGCACATGCATAAGAGCTGCTAGTTCAGGGTCCTGATAACCACTTGAAGACATTTGTAATTCAGCATTTTTCAAGGGTGAATATTTTCTAAACACTACTGGGTTTTGTCCAGTGGTAGCAGGGATTTGTTAGAAGTGAATTTCCACATAGCCCATGTAAATTACTGTAAACATATTCAGGAGAAAACAAGGAGAAAAGGCAGAGCAGTGTATATCCTGATAACTATATTCACAGAGAATTGAGGGCTTTTTTCACCCCATTTGAACTACAGAAACATCCTTACCAGGAACACAGATTCTTCTGGGGAGAATTCTCCTAGTCCTTGATATATAGAATGAAACTAAGCCCAACACAGAGCTACACTGAACAAGGCACACAGATACAAAGAGGCACCCTGGGTAACAAGTCATCTTTTGTTAGTAAAGGTGAAAAAAATCAGAGAAGGCAGGATTCTTCCTTGAAAACAAGACGTCTCTGCAAAGTTTTCTATGTAAAATTATATTAGGGAAAAAAAAAAAAAAGGTGAAAATGCTTTTTCCCACTAATAATAAAAGTAAAAGCTGCAGGCCTCCAGAAGGTTCTATGCATGCCTTGATTTTCTGGAGCAATGCTATCATCAGTTCTCCATTGCCAAGGATTTGCCTAGCTTGCAGACAAACTAAAATATGCAGCCATGTTTGCAGAAAGCATTCGAACATTCCAGTGTTTCTCATCTCATTTCCCACTGGCAATACTAAGAATTCCACAAACTTTACTGCTTTTTGGGAATCAATTATATTGCCAAGCCAATTTCATACATGCACACACAGTCCTGTTCTTCAGGAGCTCAGTCATGGTAGCGAACAGGTGCAGTTGCTAGGTTTTGTTTGTTTGTTTGTTTTTTTAATAGTGAGTTAAATTTGGTGGCTTCTAGTTTTACCATACCCTTCCAAAAAATTATTTGGTGGAGAATGCTCATCAGTTTAATCCACTTAGGCATATTAACATGCCTGCAAGCATTTCTGAAATGAAAATGGGAAATTCTCACACCTGTTTACTACACATAGATCATGTGTTTCAAGCATTGAGGCAAAAAGTAGCAGTAAAGGGAATATTTTGTGCTCAGATTTATCAGAAGCAAACAATAATTGAAAGCTTTAACCAGTATTAGAAACACTGATGCCTTAAGTAGTAAATCCTGAAATGCAACAGGTTTCAATTATTTTGAACTTCTTTTTAATCCAGTCTAAACATGTGAAAACTTGGGAGTCCACACAAAGACTGTTTAGCCTTCAACAATTATACCTCCTCCTTAAAAATGTTACTAAAAAATAAACCAAATGAGTAACTACAGGCAAATTTTTTCATAGCAAGAAACAAACACTCCTTTTTTCCTACAAGTTTAACTCAGAGATCTAATCTAGCATTTCATAAATGTTTCCAGACACTCCAAGGGCTTTCCCTTTCAAAGCAGCATCTGCATACCAAAGAATTTTCATGGTGTCTATGAAAAAATGTAGTACAAGCCTTGTATCAGTGATGGAACCTTTCTGGAATGTGCTACAAAGCCTTTGTGGTTGAAGACAACTGCTCAAACAGTAACAAATGCATTTTCACTTTACTTACAAACATAAAAAGCCCACAAAACATACAGAACCTGATCCACCATTGCAGAAGGGAATTTAATCACCACCTTCAGTGCAGAAACAAGGGCCTTAAGCTGTATTGCTTCAGAGATCTTGGGGTCCTGGCTTTAATGAGAAGAACCAAGTACAAAAGCAACCTGACTCAACTATGGTCAACAGTTTATGAAGACCATGTCAGCAGCTTTCAAACTGGCTTTAAACTAATCCACTGGATTACCCAAATCAGATTTCACTATTTCCTACTAAACTGCAACAGCTTTGCTGTCTTCCACGGGACTGTGCAGGTCTGAGCCAAAGCTGGCCAGTACATAAACACATCTGGAGGAGAGAGAACTTCTGAACTGGAGGCGCCACCAACAAAAACAACCAGTTACTGTAAGCCTGCCTGAGAGACTCAGCAGTGTGCTTTGAACTGCATGGGTAAGGACATCATTAGAGCTCTTGGGCATTACTGCTTCTTTATTGAGCATTCAACAGAAATGCTGTGCATGCTTACTTATCCCTTCCATCATATCTGTATAAAAGAAACAAAAGTGGCAGTATGAGATTAAAATGGACATAGCATAACTGGTAGGAATTCATCCTCACTGAGTCTGCTTTGGTTACACGTGTAAACATGTGTTAAAAAACCCACCTTGATTTTTGAAACACCATACACCTTTCCACCTTAATCAGCTACAACACAACCATCTCTGTTTTCATTGTATGAATTTTTCCTATCCTCCTTGATGCTCCATTTATTCAATTTCCCACTTCATGTTTATTTATCTTCGTACTGTGATATTTTCTATCATTTGCTGTGATGTTCCCCCCAAATGCCAAACTTTGACCTTCCATGGGCAATTCCCATGACTTAAAACATGCCCTCTGCTAAGGGCAAGGAAACAAACAGGCCCTCATTTGATGTTTGCTCATCTTCCCAACCTGCATCTGCCTGATCAGCTTCCACACAGAACTTTCACATTAAAACCAGAAATCACCCAAAGCATTTTCTCCAGTTTCAGAGATATTCTGCTCATGGGGTTCACTGAAATGAGAAAGCACCCAAAGCATCTTCTCCAGTTACTGTGATATTCTGGTCATAGGATTGCCAAATGAAATAGCCCAAAAGCTTTGAACCCACGGCTGTAAAATAACAAAAAGCACAGCAGCAGCAAACAGCAGCAGCAGCAGCACAAGACATGCAGTGAGGTAAATACACAATCCATACATTAAACATAGGCATGGACACAACAGGCAAAAAATAAAGGGCCACATAGAGTAAGACAGCCTCTTACACGTCTGCCTTTGTTAGCTGGAATACAGGAAGGGGAGCGCTTTAACAAAGAAAGGAGGAGAATATGTTACAAACCCAAACAGTGACACATACATCACCTCAGAATTCCTCTCTCTATCTCCAGAGGTAGTGTTGAGACACACACAAGCGTGTTCACTGCTACAAGTATTTTAAAAACAAGCTATTCTGGGCCAACAAGAGGGAAGAAACTTTAAAAAAAAAAGGAACAGCTATTCCAAATCAACAGTCTTACACTGGACTATAGCAGTGGAACTGCAGACTACAGTGCACCATTAATTTGCAGTTGGCATCTCTGTGCTTTGAACAAGATGAATAGTCATCTACTGGAGGAACAATGTGTCCAATTTAAAGTATCATTATGAACCAGATTTACTCAACTTAATTATGAATGTGCAGGTAAAGTCAAGGCACTCACCACACACTACTATGACTTATTCTGTTCAATAATAAGAATTCAGAACACCATTTATTATTCTGTGGCTACTTGCAGAGTTCAGATTTGTTTAGTCCAGCCAAAGCCCATAGGGACTGCATGTGAGGACAGACTGCAGGAGGACTTAAGAAATCTATTTCTAATGTGTTAGCAACAAGGCAAAAACCAGTATTTTTGAGCATGTGGGAAAAATAATTTTGTCAAGGGAAAATGGGATTCCATTTTATTGCTATGAAATAATCACAAATTCATCCTTAAATAAAACAAGTTGATTGCTTCTCGCAGCTAGTGGGATACACAAAGATCCATCTGGCAAAGAAACAAAACCCAACACTTCCATTGTCAGACACTTCTGGTGAACACAGGAGACTTAACACCCAGACAGTGTTACTGAGACAGCCTGCAACACACAGGAGAAACAGCAGCAGGGTTTAGTCTCTTACAGTCACTGGGGGGGACTTCCCTCCCCACCAAGACTGGAATTCAGGGACAGCAAACACACTCCTACTCCCCTGTGTGCAGAGGACACACCAGGATTGTTTCTGAACGTGTGGGCTGTCCCAGCTATGGGGATTTAGGCACCAGTTCTGGCAACCTGACCCAGCATCTTCTCAAGGCAGGAATCAACAGTGAGTGCTACTCATCTGAGTAATGAGCTACCACTTTCTCCTCAGCATCTGCAGGCTACAGAGGCAGCAGGACATCTATTTTTATTTCTCTCCAGCAGAAATTGCAAAACTACTGTTTTCCTCATTGGAAAAATTAGAATTAACTCCAGTCATTCAGAGAGTGCTATAAATAGCTGTGTTATTTGGATGGCAGACACACAAGACATACCCACCCTAGGAAACCCAGTGCTGTGTGCACATCTGTGTGCTGAACAGACTTCAGAGATCCTGCAAGGAATGCCTTGCCACTGCATCTGCACATTATTTTACACACACTCTGTCCTCCCTTAATGAGGCACAGAGTCTGAAGAAACAATCCAGGCCAATAGAATTATTTCCTTGGGGTTCTTGATTACAAGAGAGGCTTCCCTGAACCCCATGCAATATTGCAGCACTGCGTGAGCCTGACCTGAAGACTTCTAATCCTTCCTTGGTCTTAACACAAAGACCCCAATGAACCCTCACACTTCTCAGGTTTGACTGAGAAGTTAATTCCTCTGGAGATGCTGCAAGAAATGCTGCCCTTCAAGGTAACCACTGCCAATAAGAGTCATTGGGAAGGGAATGGAGGTCACATTCAGTGGGCAGGGAGTTTTAATAGCCTTATTTTAATTTAAGTCCATCTAATATATTGATACTAAACCAACTCAATGAGCTAAATCATAAATAACCATTCATTTAGATAATTCAGACTACAAATTATGCTATGAATGAATCAAGTGATTGTTCAATAAATCAAAGATGCAGAACGGACTTTCACAGCACAACTGAATGACATTACTTTTCATCTACTAACACACATAACAGCTTTATCTCTCTTTCTAACAAAGACAGAATGTCTTGTATTTCTCTGCAAGGTGCTCTTCGCATCTCTGAGCAGCCAACTCTTCTTTTTCTGCAGTTTTGTCAGATGAGAGAAAATTCTGCCTTGCTGTTAGAGACATGAGCCCCTGGCCAGTCCAGCCCAGAGATGTTCTTTTGCCCAGTGCAACTGAGGAAAAAACCACTCCTGTTGGACTCCAATTGAAGATGGAATAGAGGAAGTTTGACTCCATGTGCAGGAAGCTAACTACAGGCAAATATAAATATTAATACCTGAACCTTTACCCAAGACTAAAAGGTCTGCAAAGCTCTGATCTGGGTGGACCAATCAAGAAGAATTGCTATGAAAGGATGTATGCCAGCAGTTGAAAATTACTCACTTGCATAAAGAAAAAAAAAAGGGTCAAAATGCTTGTGGAAAAAAATGCTGCCTTCTCATAAAAAAAAAAACAAAACCAACAAAACAACAAAAACCAAACAACCATTAATAAAGAATAAAGTACTTAAGTCCTTCAAAATTAACTAGAGAGCAAACAGGAAAATATCCCCGTCCTAAGCTTCTCCTTGCAAAACAGAACATTATCAGGAACTGCCAGATATGTCCTTTATTTCTCTTTTAATAGGTTTCAAGGGAGTATTTTAGATATCTTAAAAGATAAATTTCCGTTCAAGAATCTGCTGATACAAACAAAGTGTTCCTAATACTCAGGTAACATAGAACATGTTTTCTTTAATCCAGATAAAGAATATAAATATTATTTGGTTTTTGTGGATTTACACAAAAGGAAATGGTGCCTTTTATTTTTCTCTTTTTTTGTGTATGTGTGTAAGAAAATTCCAACACTATCAGCAAGCCAAAAGCTTTCTGTATGTTATACAAAAAAGCAGGTAAGTGCCTTCTACTATGACACCACAGATGAACCTTCACATTTTGTCTGGGGTATAAACCTGATTTACAGAGTAAAGGCATCCAGAAGAAAAGCATTTTTTTCAGAGTACGTAAAAGGAAATGAAAGCAGCAGAAAAGGCCCACATACCTCATCCTCTTTGCTACACCCTTCACAGCAGAACTTCTCAAACAATAATAATTTTATCTCATTTCAATGCCAATAGGATTACACCATGTTAAACACATAGGTATAAATAAATATGTGTGAATGTATGTATGTATAATATGTATAAACACATCTACGAGCACAGACAGACACACACACACACACAATATTATTCCTACAGAGCTGGAATGGATGGGGCTCTATACACCTGGATTTCAAAAATTTTATTAATAATTACTTTTATGGGCCTACTACCTCAGTTTGGAAGAAATGTAATGCAGTCAATTTTCAGCTTTTAACTCAATTCCCTTAGTATGCAATTAACTAGTGGGAATATTTAAACAGTTTAAATATTTAAATATTTAAAAGTCCTGACAGAAAGCCTGCATTTCAAATGACAATAAAAAGCAGCAAGCTCACTTCAGTCATAATGAAAATGACTTCTCACAATGCAGGGTAAAAAAGAGAAAATATTTTATTTGAGCAAACAGAAATTAACTGTATGCAAGGGAAATGTTTTAAGAGAAGTGATTAAAAAACTTATGGAAACAACTCATGATAAAGGAATAACATGAAGCTAAAGAATTAAATACATAAATGTGCTGATGATTTTGGAACCGTTTTTCACAGGCCATATCAATAGACAAGGCCTAAAGCACCTTTTCCCCATCACAAAAGCTGTTTGCAATTAAGAATTCTTCACCTGCACCTAAATAAAAGCTTTTATTTCAAAACAAAACACCTATCTGTAGAAATAGGTGTAAGAGTGCTATTACAGAAATACTTTGTTCTCCACTGCATGCGCAGATTTTTTAAGTTGACTGCATTAATGTTTGAATATTCCAAATCAACCAACTGATCTGTTATTGAGGGATTTACTGGGTTGAAAGTCAGACTTACGTCATCCATAAAATCAATCAATGAGGATGAAGAGGAGGAAAAGGAATCCTATTTTAATGAACACAGCAGTAAAAAAAAGAGAGAGAGAGAAAGAAAAGGATGAAGAAAACTGTTCAATATAAATAAAAGTGCAAAAATAAAGAACTGTAAATAACCCGTGGCGGTAATAGTTACCTCAGTAAGTTTTCATTAATTGCCTTTCATAGACAATTAATTAATGTACTATCTGTAAAGAAACCAGTGTTTTTCCAGCATTTACTCAATAAACTATTATTGTTGTACTCTCAACAGGATTCTTATACTGAAAGTAATTTATAAGATAAGTTATTACAAAGGAAATTTAAAAACTATGTTAATTGTGAGGACTTCAAGAGAGAACAATGAATAAGTGAATACATAATGAAAAGAAAGAGAATTTTGGGACATCAATAACAGCAGGGATTATGTTCTTTCATAGCTAAATGTGATGATGCTGTATTTGCATCAGGAAAAACTGGGCAAACTTTAGAATAATGTCTAACTGCAAAGGTGGTGCCTTGTATCCTCTGAATTCAGTTTGACCAATATTTCACCTCAGCTGTTCTTTTAAAAGAAAGATGATGCTTTGCTTACTGTTGATTAGAAAAGAAGCTAATAAATATATAGTATTGTTTCAATTTTTTCCTGCCAGGCTTTCTACCTATTCTGGTCTTTTGTCTAGAAGTGACAAAGGTATTAAAACAGATTCATTTTTTAAAGAAAAGGATCTGTGGAGAGGAAATGAATAGCAATTATCTGGATTTTACAGATCTGTGTAAAATGAACAGATGATGAAAACCTAATAAGCAGCACTAATGACTTCATGGGATACAATCAAGGATGATTTAGTATTTAGTATTTTCTTGTTTTTACCAAACCACTGCCTGCATTAATTAGCATTTTTCTGAATACAAAGAAAAGCCATTTGAACAACTATGCTTTTCATGTTCACTGTAAAATCAGGCAAATTTCTGCATTCAAGGTTTGAGACAGAATTCACTGTGATTACAAGCATTCAAGAGAAGACAGCCAGCACTGTAAATGATAAATAATTATTATACACAAATATTATTGGTGCAATACAATTAAAATACAGGAGCAAACCCTCAGCAAATATGCACAGGACCTGCACACAACAGCAGTTCCACTGACTAACAGAGTTAGAATAACTGTGCACTTACTTCAAATTGATCCAGAGCAGAGGTAGGCGCATTCAAAAATGCCAAGAAAGAATTCTGTGAGTCTTGGTGCTTTACACCTAGAAAACAGCAGCAGGTTTATAAGCTACAGAAAATATGACCTTCTCATGGAGGACCTTTGCCTTGCTGAATCAGAATTTTGAGTGTCCACCTGAAACACCTACATGTTTTGAAATAGGCTGCACATTTGGTTTATTTTCCAGAGTAAATGATTTTTTTTCATGGACAAGCACATGTTTAATCAACCTTTCCCGAGCTAGGATGTGTGTGGTGTGAGCTCCAAGTGGAAACATGCTCTGTGTCCCTGTCTGTTATGCAGAGGGCACAGGTTTCTAAGGTGTCCATTTGCACCACACACTAATGCAGCAGGTACCACCCCGGCCCTGGTGACATGTGGGATGTCCCACCGTGGCAGGACAGCTGGAGCCAACAAAAACACGGCATTTCCAAACAAGATGTGTTCCTTGAGCCAAGCTCTGTGCCTGCCTGCCACCTCTCCCTGCTGAGTGCCCAGCAGTTGCACAATCCTGGGCGCAGGTTCAGAGGTTTCTGTCACACCACACATTGAAGCGAGGCTCAGCCAGCGGAGCAGGAAGGCTGCATCCCCCGGAGCTGCAGGGGCTGCCACACCTCAGCTCTTACTTGCTCCAACTGGTATTTTTTATTTCTTTTTTTTTAAATTTTTTATCTTTTTTATTTTATTTCTTTTTATCTTTTTTTTTTTTAATTTTTCTTCTTTTTATTTTTTGTTTCTTCTTCTTTTATAATTCAAGTTGCTGTGTGGGTGTTTATACTTCACAGATGTGTACGAATTCTATTCTTCTCAATGCTACAAACACATGGTATGCACATACATATACGTATTCATTATGACCAGAGCCTGTAGGACTGTGTGCATTTCAAAACAATGATGCTATCAGAAGTTATCTATTTCTTTTTAAAAATGTCAGTGTCTTGCTCTAATTAGCCATATCACCCTATATGTTCTAAATATAACCCACAGTGAATGAAGTTACAAAGAACCTTTTCCTCTTTAAAATATAAATAAAATGAAATCACAATAAAATACTAAAACAAATTCTCAAACTACCACCAACTTTATGGAATACTCTCAGCAATCTTTCCCCCGCCTGTCTGAATTTCTGGAATATATTTATAAACAGGAAAGGATTAGGTGCTAATACAAATAATCCCTTCCCAGAAATCAATTTCCACACACTGCAAGTTACTCTACCACTGTACCTTGACTACATTTGAATTTTCTATACAGTTCATAATTCAAACAACAATATATATCTTCTTTTAAGAGGAAACCAAATCAAAGGTAGCAATGATTTAGATTAAAGTGTATTTCTATCAGACTACTTGAATAATTGCAGTAGAATATTACTAATATAATTCTGCTAAGAAACATGACTAATGTTTCCTTGAATAGTACTTTTTTTGCTTGCTTCTTTTCAGCAAAGAGTAAATGTTTATTTCACCAGAACAATAAATTTTTAAACACTGGAAAAAATATAGGGTAAAATATGAAATATAAATTCGTAACATTATTTAACACAAAGAAATATTTCAGAAGTCAAGTAACCATGTATAATATTTAAGGAAGTTCAAGAACATATAAATGAAACCTAAGCATGACAAAGTATTTTTGTCTCCAGGGAGATGCTATCAAGAGCTTCTCTCCAAGCACTTGGAGGAAGCATAATTTTGGTATCAGTGCTAAGCATCAAGATGAGGGAGTATCAATTCCCTAAGTCTTATTTTCTAATTGGCACCATTTTTTAATGTTCTGTATAGGTCTGAATTATTTTTACCAGTCAATCGGCACTGGGAGGCCCATATATAGGAGATGAATGTAAACTACAATACTTTATTGACTGACTGGCCATTAAGTTGGAAAAGCTGAACAATATTTGACATTCCAATGCAGCAATTGTTGCCAGGGTATTTAAATTCTGGAGTTCACAGAACTACAGAAAATTAGGTAATTCCATTTGGCCTGAAAAATACTTCTTCCCATGTGGCTCATGATACACAAATATTAGAGCTACTACAAAACTGCAAAGAATCAGCCAAATCATTAATCAACTCTTAATGATTTTTTTTTTCAATGCAGAATTACCAAAAAAGCCTCTTCTCCCAGCAACAATGCAAAATAGTGTTGGATAGATGCAACAGTAACCCCAGAACATACTCTTAATACCACAGCAAAGCACTCACGACCACACTGCTCGCTGTGTGGCTGCAAAGCCTATCAACGGAGTTATCCCAGAAACAAACAAATGCTGTGAATTCCTCTGCAGTTGTTTACTCTCTTTGTAGACAGGCCCAAAACACTCAGAGATGAACAACACTATGATCAGTATTGATGTCTAAATACCTTCACCCATCAAAAAGGAGAAAAGGTTAGAAATATATCTATATTCTAACAGTTTTCTGGCAGTAAATCACCATACACAGGCCAAATAAAAACAATGCACTCTCAACCCAAATTATACCTTACTGGTTCAAAGGTACCAACAAAACTGAAGTGCATTACAAGTATCAGAAGTGCAAACGCAACTACTGTGGGTACATCTTGACATGCAAGTGTTGTGCCCACATGTTGGTATCATATTTTAGTGTCAAGGTGACACTTGATTGATAAGATGCACCCACAAATATGACACACTATTTACTTGGATATCAGGTGCCATACCCTTTTCTGATCTAAGCTCTTCTGTCTCCTTTTTCAGCCTTTCGATGTCTGCCAAAAGCTCCATGTTCTTCTTCTCAGATTCTTGCAATTTACTTCAAAAGAACACAAAAAAACGTATGTAAGTGTTGAGAACCCAAGATACAAGTCACTCTTGCTCCCTGATGTCTTCAAATACCAGAATAAATCTACTGGGACCTGTTTAGTTTACAGAAAAAAAAGCCATTCATTTATTAAATACCTTCATGTTTTTCATGTTTCTAAGTAATTGTGTGAGCTTGTATCCATGTGAATGAGAAAAAAAGACTGTATGTATTTTTATGTTTTAAAAATCCCTGTTTTTCATTAAAATTTATTTGTTAATTAAGTACCTGGGATAGTAATAGATTCAGTTGAACTATTTTTTTTCTCAGCTCCTTTACAGTTAGTTGTTTCAGTGCTTTCTGACTCACAGCTAAGAGGTAACTCTACTCTGCAATTTCAGCACATTTCTCATTCTTGCCTGTCAAAGCAAACACTGGTTCTCCTGTTCTTATAGGATTTACAATGCTACCTGTCATCAGATTACCTGGCCTGAAAAACATTCAAGGTAGGTGAACAAGATGTTCCCATTTTACAGGTAACACACTTGAATCTCAGCTCTGTCCTACTGCTTTCCTAAAGCTGCAAAACACAGCAGTGCTCTGAGCTGAAGCTGGACACCTAGAAATGGAATGACTTCCTACCAACCCCTGTTTCAGGCATTCACACAACTCAGAATAAATTCTGTTGTGGGGGTGGTGAGGTAGAAGTAAGTAAGAGAGAGGTCTGAGGAAGGAATAAAAGATTTCATAATAGTCCATTAACCATTATTGCTTCTTACTGTGCAAATCAGTATGCAATAATTAATTTTAGTCAGCTAACCCAGTGCAGCTATCAGCAGAATGGAAAAGAATGTATTCTAAGACACAAACTCAAACTATGGATTTGGATTTGTTATCATAATTAGGAGAGATCATATTATTAAAGAGAATGTGTTCCCTCTGAAAGTCTTCAAGATCTCAACTTTCCCCAGTAAGTGCTCAGCTGTTCAAACAGTGAAGAGAGATGTTGGGCTTTTTTCTCATCTGGGTGTATGAAACTGGCATATCATTCATGATCAAATTTCCGCACACAAGGTAGATAACATAATGATTTGATGACATTTCCTGGGAGGCATCGAAGTAAGTTTGCATGGGAACAATTCAGTCTTACCACTCTGTAGAGATACAGGAAGCTTTGACTTTGTTCAGCTCATCTTGAATAGCCTGTTTGGCTCGGATTTCAGCATCAAGAGCAGACTGGAGCTCCAGCCTTGCAGACATATCCAGCTTTGCAAAGCGCCGCATCTTCCAGGGCATGTCCTAGGAAAGAATCAACAAATTAGATTAGAAAGAGTAAGGGGAAAGGAAGCTTAACATGAGGAATGTAACTAACTTCAACAACTACATTTCTCAGTCTATTATGTCCTTAATGTAAGAGTTTATTAATTCCAAAATAATCTAAAATTAAGAGCAATGTTAGTATTAGTATTATTGAACTCATGAAGCAAGTTTTATGTCTTATGCTGATCTCAAAAGCAAAGAGATTTTGTTTTGGTTTGGAAATTTTGGAGATCTGGTTTTGATGTGCCTCAATTCAGATGACAGCTATGAAGGACATCCTTATTTCAAAAAGTGAAAGACTTGAAGGTTTTCATGAACAAAAGCATGATTTCCTTCAAGGAATTCATATATGATTACAAAGTAGCTACTTCAACTATAACAGATAAAATCACATTATAAAGATATTGATGTTTAATTAATTGATAAACAATAAATTTGGTATTCAGTAATTCAGAAGCTCTAGGAAAGTTTAACTTTTAATTAACATAGACTCTACAGACAGATTATTGCTGCAGCTGAAACTGACAAATCAGTGTTTTTTTCAAACAAAAAAACCTTCTGACATATGGAAGTAAAGTCTTACTGTAGCTCTTGCACCCAAACTGGAGTTCCTCAGGGCTTCCAGCTCTTCTGTCATTTTAGAGGCCAAGGCTTGAAGATAACCTCGAGCATCTTTTTCATCACTTACCCTAAACGATTACACAAGAAAAATTAAGGTGTTTTAACCAAAGAATCTAAAGAAAAAACAGAAGTCCCTTCAACAAACCAACAACCAGAAACAGATAAATACAGAATAAAAAAAGGATCATAAAATACAAGAATAAAAACAACAATAAAAGCCCAAACAGAAAACCGCACAGAACTAATTCTTTGCTGCTTTGTGGAGTTCCACTAAACAATATTCATCACTAAGACAAAGACTGAAAATTGAAGTACTACCTATCAGCTACCAGAAATTGAGACTGTGACAAAGAAATCTTTTAATCTATTTTTAGGGAGTAAATTAAGACAAAATTCACAACCAATAATTAACAATTCCATTGTCCAGATAATATTGGAACTCGTGGTTAACTTTACTGTACCAATTGACTATGAGAACTAGTAGTTGAACAGTGATGTTACTTCAAGAAGTGCTAATTAAAAAGGGAGAGTCTACTTTTAATGTTATTAAACAGCAAAAGCCAGAAGAGGCTGTCTCATCCACCAAGCTTGTTTTCTATCCAGACATGTTTTCTGAGTGTAAAGACAACAAGGAGGAGACATGCCTGTTTTTCTGATTCTTTGATCATCAGTTACAAAGAAAGAAAAACAACTTTCTGTGATTAATCACAACAGAAGGTTCTTTCTTCACTTTGCCTCAGGTGTTAACACAGAAAAGAAAGTTGCTAAAAAATTAACTCACTGAAACTAAGTAACTTATGAAAAACCTAAAACAAACAAACAGCAAAAAAAACCAACACCATCCCTCCCACCTCATTTCCTTACATGCCTGGCTCTAAACATGTTCATCTTGCTCACAGAAGAGCAATCCCAGTTCTGCAGCACCAGGCGTTTTGCAAGTCCCTGAGCTGCCTCAGAGACCAGCAGGGCAATACCACAGCCTGATCACAGTTCAGTCTTATCAACACCAAACACAGAAATGTTTAGGATCTGCTCAAAGTACTGAACCTTAAACAGCTTTAAACAGAATGTAGAAAAGTGGGAACATATTTTTTCTATTTTATGAGAATTAACTTATCCTTACTTCCTGATCTTTTAAAGTAACTCTAACCCTAAGTCTGTTGGACTGGAGATGAGAGTTCTCCAGATGGTTGATTTTGTCTTGCAGTGACCTTCCAGCAGGATGTGACTGGTGATCTACAGGGTTCCAACACACAGAGCATGGAAATGGTGCTACTTGCAAGTTTACCATTAATTATAAAAGTTTCAACACAGATTTATAGATGGTTGCCAGGAGGCAAGGAAGACAGGGTGCACATACTCTGAACTGTCACGGGCAGGGGAGGAACTGAAGAGCTTTCCCACAGTGGCCTTAGGGCAAGATCACACTGTAAGCCACGGGCTAAATATCTGTAGGTTGTGGTGACTTTTGGGTGTGCAGTTTAAGGTTCATTTAAGGAAGACAGACTACTGTAATACAGAAGAGCCAAAAGCAAAGTTAGCAACCGTATTCCACAAATCTCACACCCAACATGAAAAAAAGCATTTACTGGGCTTTCTCTTCTTTGTCTCCTGCTTATAATTTAGTTCAAGAGGTGGGGAGGAATCTAGAGTAACCCTACATGTCCTGACTATTAAAGTCAGTGAGAGTTTTTATATTAATGAGTCACTGTTTTTCTCAAGGTACATCAGGACTCAATGGAAGTCACATACCAACTTCTTTTCCCATAACATTCCGGATGACACATTTTGACAACCAGATAATCTGAGCCTAGACAAACCACTTAGTCTGTAACAGTGGGCAAAAGATGTGAGAAGTAGCTAAAGATGCTTTTTAGAGGTAGTGGGTGCATAATTAAATACACTGTAGAAAGAAAAAAGCTTAAGCAGAAATAAAAAGAATGTGAGGCTCTCAAGGTGAGAGTAAGTTTTCCTGATGTATGAGGAAGGAAAGAGATTTAGGAATCATCGTTTAATTTTCTCTATTTTTAATGACACAAAATCTTTGCAGAAAAAAAAGGTCCAATTTCTATGTCCAATTTTATGATGTCACACAGATCCTTCCTGATGGAAGGTGAGGAAACACTTCCATTATTTGGTTTATGGTGCACAGAACCCTCAGGCTCCAAATGCTGAAAAGCTGCACATGAAAAAACCTCAAAAAGATGCTCCACAGAAAAGCAGAGATCTAGAAAATGAAAGTACAAAGTAAATATTTACAAATATCTGTACTGAGTTCAAGGAAATTCCTCAAGCTCTGGAAGACAGCAAATTAAAGCAGTACAATTGGGAACTGAGGTGGTTTTGTTGTCCACTAGATGGCAAAATTCTCTCAATAATGCAAACATTATTAAACCTTCCGTGGATCCAAGAGCTCTTTCAGCTTTTTTGTTTGTTACTGTTTTGCTGGGGTTGCTCCATTTGGTTGGCTTAAAAAAACTAAAATTAAAGAAAAAAAAAGAGCAAGAATGGCAAATTAACTCTTACTAATGTTGCTGTCCTTGTCCTAATTTTGACAGAGAGCCCTGACAAGCACAGAAAGAGACCTAAGGAAGAAAAGTTCTTCAGGTTCTACCCAGTCACTTCTTTCTTTACTGAAAATTTGGATTAACTGTTCTGTTTTCAATATAATTGCCCTTGCAAGTTTAGTTCCTTAATGCAAAGAACCAGAAGACCAATATGGTACAAATTCCTGTAAAATTAATTTTAACTTTTGGTTGGAGCCAACATCATGACAACCTTCACTGGCTGCTACCTGTATAGTGTTTGTCAGGATGCTCAGGAAGTCAAACTGAGTCTCCTTCTGGGATACTTCACAATACAAAATGGACCCAGAGGATGAAAGAATTTTGCTCAACAGAAGTGGTCTTAAAGCCCTGGTGTCTTACACCAAGCTCTGTTTAACCTGATTTAAAAACCCCAAGGAAATCTGAGAGTCATGACTCCTCTAGTCTCTCAATGCTTTTAAATTTCTGTTGTCATACCAGTATGCTCAAGGCCTCCAACTTAATTTTTAATTTTTCCCCTGTTGTCTCCAATAAAATCTGTTTTTTAAAAATACTTCTCTAAAAATTTTTAACACTTTCCTCTGCTCCCAAGCCCTGAAATTTCACCCTGCCCTCCAGAACTTCTATTTTAGAGATAATTAACTTCTGACTATTCTTTCCTCAAACATAGTACATCTCAGAATTGTACATATTTTCTTAACAGTTGAATATGCATAGAATTTTCGCTATATTTTGTTCACAATTTGTGTATGGGTTTTTTTCTGAGAGCAAACAGATTTTAAAACAATCAAAAAAACCCAAACCCAAATTTCGGGGCTTTTTTAGGTTTGATTTAGTTTCAAAGTGTTGGCAGGGGGTAGTTGGTACTTTTTTTTTTCCTTTTGGTGGTGGCTTTGTGTTGGGGTTTTTTTCAGAGAGATCAATTAAGATAAAACCAACAATAGTACAAAAAATCTGGCTGATAAGGAAAATATTAACCAAATATTGTGGTAAACAACTGTGACAGCTTTTGGGCAGCTGAATCTAAGCCTAACATCCAATCTATAGGTAAAACTGGTAGGATTCAGCTCATCCACATAAACATACTCAACAACACAGAATTATCCCTCTGATATGAGTTGTGTAGGTTTCCTTTTCAACCTGTGGTGAGAAAACCAGACTTCTAGAGTACTGGTCACTGGATGTATTGAGTTGTCTACCTTAGGACTTTTACAACTAGGTTAGATTAATCCCCCCTAAGTCAAGATTCCTGCCAAGTACACTGGGAATCACTACCAAGATTTCCAGCGACCTTCTTTCTGCACAGCACAGAAATATGGTACCACAGCTATTAAAAATATTCCTTTTTCAAGTGACTGCATTAACCTCCAGTGCAATTAATCTCTTTCCCATCTCCCATAGGAAAATTTATAGCCCACTATAAAAGCCTCAATACTTCTTTACTCTTGTCAAGGAATGATGAGTGATTTGGCTAATATAAACTCGTCAATGTAATAGCTCCATTAAGGCTGAATGATCTGTGAGGGTCTGTTGAGTCCACAATAGAATTTGCAGTGAAAGTCTGATTCAAGTGTTTATATTAAAATATTGCCTTGTTTATGGTATCTTGAGATAGCAACAGCAAGATTAAAAGGTTTTCATACATTATCCCTAAAGATACAATAAAGCAGAGTAAGAAAGCAGGCAAAGGCTAAAGGGAATGTGATAAGCCATTAAAATTACTCACAAGTTATAAAATCTGAGAGAAACAGCAATTTAGAAGGGCACCAGGAATAATGAAGAAAGTGACAAATCTTAACCATCCAAAGTGTGAATTCAAAGCAATTTCTTGAGAGGTATCCTTTAGATGACAAAGCACTTAAAAGAATTTAGGGACTTCTTGGGCTTGTGTTACTCCAAACAGGGCTAAAACAAGTCCCTTGAAGTACTACAGGCTCTGAGCAAACTGTTGACAAACCCAGTAACTAATTCCATTACTGCCTCATATCCTTCCTGGATCATGGTACAAAAAGGAACACGGCAGTTTTTAGGAGGTAGAAATAATGCACCCAAAATGCATATTTTAATGCAATATTGTGTGAGAAATCTGTTAAATTTTGAAGAGGGGAGCCCACAAATTCTCCCCTATTTTGCTAGCTCCAAGGCATTCCATAGTCACACTGAAAATGTGGACAGGTACAGACCTGAACTGCATGTTCTTCTGAGGAAAATACAGGCTTGTGAGTGATTAAATAAGACTAGTTTTCTCCAAAATTAGGTGTGGGTTTTTTCTTTTAAAATATTTATCATTATAATAGATGCTTAAATACTTAATATAGCAGCCTTGTTCCCCAGAGAAGAGCCTAGTTTCAGTATGCAATGCTGAATTCTAAGAACAGCAGATGGACATGACCAAATTATCTGGGTAACACATGGAAAAATCTAAACATAACAAGGAAAAAATGTGACCTAAGATAAGGCCTCACATAGCTGAAAAAAAAAATTAACATAAGCAGAGAAAAGCATGGAGGGAAAATTGAGATGTGTTTAGTGATGAAAAACTGGAACCAAGCCAGACTTTTAAAATTCTCTTAATGTTTGCCCTCAGTACTTCTATTTTTTCCTTTTCACATAATTCTTTAATTTTTAGTTCTATCCTATTGAGAAGACACTATGTTATCATAAGGGATCAGTAAAATTGTGCTTGTCATTCAGAAAGTTAGGTCTTGCATGCTCCTGATCTTTTTTCACTAAGTATCTTCAGAGATAATATAAAACTAAAGCCCAAATCCTTTTACCCTTTACAGTGACATCCCTGACATGAAAACTGCTTTATCATTTGTCTGAACCACATCAGTAATACATCTTAAAATATTAAACACTCTCATAAAGTAAAGGAGGAGGTACAGTCTTAATGGCTGTTGGTGTATTTTTACATTGCATTAAGTGGAACAATCCACAATTAATTCCGATTTGTCTTTTCCTATAACTGCCAAGTTCTATGAGTGCTTTCACACGTAAATCTGAAAAATCATGGTTGATTACCTAGGTGCAATATGACAGATAAGCACTACCTTAAAGCAATAAGGAATGTGAAATTATAGACTTGTCTCTCTTGTTACCTTGATTTTTTTTTCCTGAATAAACATTTCCAGTTGGCCAGAAATTAAAAGCTGTTGAAATTACCAGTTAAATATTTTTTAAAAAATTTTTGTTCCTTTTAAATTTTGTCTCTCATAATGGTGATGGTAGTGGACAACTCGAGTTGTCCACTACTATCACCATTATGAGAGACAAAATTTAAAAGGAACACACACAAAGTGGGCCCTTTACATTTTTTAACTTCTGCTACAAATACAATGCCTCGAGACAAATTTGACTTCATAACACAGATCAGCATTACATACTTCTATGCAACAAATATTGTTTAAAACACACTGGAAACCCAGAGGACGGCCCTTATGTCTTGTTATATATTCACATGGCACTATTGAAAAGCCAAACTTCCCTATATCTGGACAACAAAACTGAACTAACAGGACAACAATATCAAACTAGTTTCCTCTGAAAAATGCTTCCCATTTTTGCCTGGACACAACAAATTAGATTTTTTTCACTAACATGAGACAGGAAGAACAGCGGGAGGGAAAAATCAATCAGTAACAGAAAAATACTAGTATATCATGATGAAGTCTTCCTAGAAGTGGATGATCTGTAAAATAAAATGTCTGAATGCAAATTGGTTTTGTAGATGTGTAACACTGCAATGGACCATTAAAGGTGCGGGGAGATAAACACACATGAAGAAGAAAAATATAGATGAAAAACTCAAAATACACAATCTTTTTCTCTTAGTAGTTTCAATCTTTTTTTTCCTTCTCTTTTATTTAATAGAATTGGACAGAAGACTCTAGAAAGATATTATTTAGCAGAAGTACCATTACAAACATAATTTGACTGGATTTGTGGTATAGTCTCAAATACTCTCCTTGTAAAAAAATCACATAAAAGTTCCACTGTATTTGTTTCATTCTGCCACATGCCAAGCAGATGAAGGAAATTAAAGATGAGACACAAACACTTAGCCACTACTTTTCCCAGGCTTCTTCCCTCTCAGAGGTGTGAGCTCAGCACATGATTCCTTTCAGCATTCTTCCACAGCCACAAGCCACACCCAATGGCCATGATTCTTCTGCACTTTGAAAAGCTCTATTTGGTGAGGCACTTTCACTCTTAAGGAGGAACACCATTTTCTGGATTTGTATATTATTAAAATCTCAGCCAAAACCCCAGGAGAATCGCAGACGGGTGTGAGGTTTCACCTCAGCACTTCCAAGTGCCATGTGCAAAGACAAAAATTCAGCACCAGCCCCACCCCATACTGAGGGGTTTCTGTCATGCCATGAGAGCAGAGCACTCACCACTGGATGATCTCAGTGATTTGGGCCTCCCAGTGAGCCACAGACTCCTTCTTATCAGCCAGGTCTCTCATCTCTTCCTCCAGCTGCCGATTGTTCATACTCAGCCTCTCAAACATGGTGGTCAGCTGAAGGAGAATTTAAACAACTCATTAAAAGTATGAACTGCTGTGACTCCATCTCTGTGCAGACTCAAAACCACATGTTCCCCTCTCCCACACCTTGCATCCGTTTTAGAAATTGGTACTGGTCATCACAATAAACACCATGTAATGATAAAAGCCAGAATCTCTTCTTATATCACCTTATATAAGAATCTCTCCTTGTATAACCTTAGCTGTACTGAAAAGCCACTTTTAAGGACTTGAACAACATTTTTATTCTATCAATGTAATGAGTTTTCTGAGAATTAGTCTCCAAATACCTCTAAAACTCAACTATAATACCTCCAAAACTCAACTAACTCAGTAACTTAGGTTTCTGCTTTGCACCATATAGGTGTGGAATGGTCTGTATAGAAAAATCTACACTAGAAGAGCAAAGGAAAGGCATAAAATTTGTTATGGCTCAGATAAGACTGTTGAACCTCTCCCTTGTTTAGTAACCATGGAGAGAGAGACTGCACAGATACAGGCATGAGACAGTCCTGAGATTCTCCAGGTGTCTCACATTCCCTTATTTTTCATTTGACTTACTTGCAGACAGGGAAATTGAAATTAAATGCACATCTCTATGTATAATATTCTATACCTAGCAATTAACCTCTCTCATTCAAATTGCTGCCATTCATACAGACACATTCTGCAAGACAAAAATGACAGCTAACCCAAGCTGGCATTGGGAACTAAACCTTCATTATGTTAAGTAATTATTCAGAAAGTCAAATTGGAATCAGAGACCAGATAGACTTTATTGGGAGGCCTGCTTAGCAGAATGAAATCTCAGGTGAAAGCCTCTTCTAGTACTGAAATATATTAACAATTCAAAATGAAAAAAGAATGGCCAATTTAAAATCTATTTTGCATTTTACTCCAAATATGAGTAATTCCACACCCTATTTATCATTTAAATGGGCTTATAATTTAAATATGCCTACTTATTATATGTCATTTGACAAGAAAAATACAAAAGTAATGGGGAAAGAGAGAGCAGAAAAACTATCAATGTGACTAGGTTCTTTCTTAGTTTTCTTGGACTAAGCTTACCTATAGGCATATATATTGTCTGTCTTATACTGGTATGAAAATATACTGTAATTTGAGCACAGACATGCAAACATGCTTACTTTGAAGAACACTGTACTTTCATCATATTTTTAGAAAATCTAATGCATTACAAAAGGAATAGACAAGTTTAGCAAGATTTGGATAATGCACAATGAACTTGAATAACCTGTCAAAATGAACAATAAAGAGACAATCCAAATGCACAAATCATAATTATTTCTTGCTCAATACACTTCAGTTAATATGCCTTATCATTTGTATTTTTTAAGTATCTCAAAGTAACACTTAATCTCAAAGGGTAGGAGGGGCCCTGGTATTTCAAATGATTGACATGCAAATGTATTCTAAGTAATCACATCATTAACTATGTATCTTTATATTTGGGTCATACAATGAAATAATCCTTTTTTGTTGGCTTACAGTGCTGTCTAGAATTAATCTCACCAAAATGTAAGACCATCTAATTCCATTCCCACTCATAAATACTCATATATGCATATATATATATATGCACATGCCTTCTCAAGTTCAGATGCATGTAGATACTCCATTCAAATCTAATATTAATCACCAATTTTTTGTGTAACATCAATTTCTGCTTTCAGTTAAGAGTTAGTAATAACCAATGCAGCTCCACATTGTCCAATCTGCACATAGCATACAATAGTTGTAAATTCAGGGCTCAACTAATCAGCACTTACCTTATCAAGTTCATTTGTTAGCTTTTTGTTTTCCTCTGTCAGCAGAATCTTTTCTCGTTCATACTTTTGTTTGAACTCCGTTTCAAATTCCTCTCTTTCACTTTGGCTAAGAAATAAAGTGAAGCAGAATTAGAAAGTTTTCTATTCTAACTCACCCCATTATTCATTTAAACACAAAGAGATCAATGCACACACATGTTGAAGGGAAGTACTACCTTGATAACAGCACAAGCTACTAAAATCAAGCAGCTTAATGAACCACCATCTTAGGATTGCAAGCCAGCCTATTGAATTTTAGAGTTAGTACAGAATCCCTCAGTACAGAATTAACAGAGCTCCACCAAGCCAATGTTTATCAACCCACTTACACAAATTTTATTCTTCAGATGTATCTTTTAAACAATGAGCAGACCAAAGTATGTGTCGACATTGCAAAATGCTCACGGCACACTCTCAGCTCACATGAACATTACTGTAACACACACATTTCTATAATTCCAAGTTTCACACAGAATGACAGGCAAAAATGACCATACATGAAACCAGAGCATACAGAAGCTAAATTAGAGCACTTGGGGCTGGGTCTCTGATGAGAAAAGCTTGTATGGGATAGTCTTCAGGCAATTTAGAACAGCCCAGAAGTCATATCTAAATTGTCAATTCAGGTATCATATACTCACTATGAGCAAAACGTGGATGGATAATTTCCACATTCCTAATATCACCAGATTCTACAGCAAGTTTGGACCATTCTTTCTAAGAAAGTCTCACAGTAGCTGTTTTCCCCAAACCTCCCCTTCTCCTGTGGATGTCATCCAGTAGAGGAGAACCCCTGGCTGATTCTGCTTAATATCAACTTTGATCTTGAACAATGAATGTGAGAACCTGAAAACAAACGAAGCTTCAGGCACTCTGTTTGCCAAAAAACCCATGGAATTTCCTTCAAGTGGTGCACAGCAATGTTTTAGATGTGTAACTCCCACCTTGCATCTACTGTTTTCAGATTCACTAGCTTTGCATCTTATATCACCTTTTTATCAACTATTCAGGTCACTGGCACAAAGTTCATCGTAGGTTGACAGAACTATACTATAAATGCCACAGATACAGAAAATATCCACTCAGCAAATACCACTATCCAGTCTGAAAAGACTTGAAAAAGTGCTCAGTATTAAAGGTTATCTCCGTAAAATTACAATCCAGGGGAAACCTTGTCTTGAGCACTGCAATTTTTTTTCTAGATACTGGTCAGAATTTTACACAATGCAAACATAAATAACATTCTTGCTTCTTTTTCTGAGATGCAAAACTACTACAGCTTTGCTTAACTGAGAGAACATTCTCCAAAGATGAGAAATAGCAGTGGTTACAGTGAACCCAGTTAAGAGCAATGCTGCTTTGAATTTCCTACTCTTAATTTGAAATTCATTTAGTGCCTCAACCACTCTTTGAAATCTAGTACAACATGTCAGACTTATGGTGAAATTCTACATTGCCAGGCGTCCTTTGAAACATAACACTTCATCCTAGTAAAGTTACATACTATCTCACTGTTTAAATGCCAAGTTTGAAATTCACCACCACTCCTTTTCTATATCAACAGATTCCATGCATATGATGAGCAGTGTAGGGAAAAGACAGGAAGAGATTAAAGCATTGGCTGTCATAGGAATTAACAACAGCTCCTGCTTCTGTTTGCAAGGCGTAGATTCAAAGCTAATTTTGCATTCAGAAGACCAAACTAACTTTTAATGAATTTCTTTTACGCATCTTTCATGGGTTTATTTAGGAATTTTTTTCTGTATTTGTCTTAAATTTATTCCTTTAAAGCTTTAGGGCTCAAAGCAGCCATAAATGGCAGTGGATTAAGGACGTTATGGATTAGTGAAAGAGCCCAACATGTTTGTAATTTTATATATTTTAAATTCTTAATTCAGCTGGTGATTGTGATTACCCCAGTAAGTCAGATTGCTACAGTATAATACAGAAATGAAGATAAATTTGAAACAGAGGAGAATGTGGGTATAATCCAACACACCCAAACAGCAACTCAGCAAACAACAGAACTGTGAGAGACTCCATAGGTGTACTTTGGACAGGCAGCAAGATCAAAATAATGGTTTTGCTTTGAAGCCTGGCACCCTCCTCTCCCATCAAGCTTCCTCTCTCATCTAACATTTAGCTATGTGTCTCCTCTTCAAGTTAAGAAAATATACACAACCCAGCTTTCTTTTTATCAGTAAAACTGCAGCAAACCACATGCAAGCAATGTGAAATACTGCTTTATGGTATCACTTTGTCACTCCAGCTCATTATTGCATCTGTACAAAGTGGCCAAATATTTTATCTTACTGCTTTGAAACCAAGAAAAATAGACCTGAAACAAACACCAGCTCCCAGGCTTCTTTATATGACACAATTTAAAACCAGCAAATGCTGTTCTATAAAGGTCTCTGCTTTACAAATCCATCATGAAATGATGGGCCTAAAAGAAGTTTCTACAAATGTGATTTATTTTACAGTTTCTTGCATCTTCTTCTGAAATACTTCCTAATGACAATTCTAAGAAATGGAATTTAGTGCTACACAGATCACTGGCCTGATACTGTGCTCCTCTGCTTCCAACTTTAATAGCATGCAGTTCAGGAGACTTCAGAAAAAACACAATCATTTTGTACAGGAAGGTAATCTCCCTTGAAGACTTGTGCTTTGGAAATAGCAAAAGTTAGAAAGCTTAAAATTGAAGGAAACCGAAAAAAATATCTATTTAAAAAATGCAAAACAGAAACCACCAACGTGCACATTACACAAAAATTGACATACAGATTTTGTCAAAGCTCTTCCTGATCCTTGCTTAGAATAACCTATGCAATTTACTCATCTTACACAGTAATACAACCACATCCTCTTACCAAGGTCTTTTTTAATATGCACTGAAGATTATTTTTAGACTACTAAAATATTTTTGCTAAACTGCATAAGCACACTTCAACTCCACACCCACCCCAAGCCTATTGTTGAAATAATTCCACTTATTTCAGCACAAAGCCTCCAGGTGCTTCCTTTTCAATTATTACATTTAACACCTCTCTACTGAAGACTCACAAAAAGCTTTTCATGCCAGACTACAAAAGCTAAAACCAATATGGATAAGCAGAAACAGAAAACCTATGTTCTTTTAAGGAAAACTACCAAATATTGAGTAGCAACAGCAATTCCTGCGTTCCTAATGCTTAAGCTTCCCTTCTAAATTGCAGAAGTCAAACCATAGCATAACTTGAACTGTGGACTTCTGCATTTCTGTGGAGTCCTAATGCTTGCATGAGATTTTGCAGATTTGTTTAACAAAAGAGAGATAAGATCGGGCCTTCCCCAAGCACTGATCATGTGCTTGGACACCTGATTGAACATGGTGCTGCAGCCCTTGCCCCAAGGAGCCAAGTGTTGGATACCAGTTACGAGACACATTTCTGCTCACGCTTTAAATCGTTCTCTTCCACAAACACTTGAAACACATACAGAAACACATGGTTATGACAGCACACACTGCAGATTTGTACCCAGTTCTTTTTTTTTATTTATAGAGAGAGATCAGACTGAAAGAGAGTTCATGAACTGGCTAGAATGGATATCTAGTTAGAATGCCTGCAGCTGTGCAACATTAGAATTGGGAAAGAAGGAGTTTTTCATCTGGTTACCACTTGGAGGTATGATCCTTACAAACAGTTTAACCTGCAGAAAGAAGTATTTTGATTCTTTACTAAATATTCCTCCTCTTGAGACGCTGCTGGACTTAAAAGAGTGCCATACCATCACCTTTATGTGTTACAAGACAGAACAGCCTTTTGTGCATTTGTAACTCATTGGTCAGCGAGACCACTAAGTTGTGTCACAATGAAAACACGCTGTTGAGGCAAGTTTCACCTCTCCACCCAGAACAAAGCAGCAAACTCCTGTGCTGTTAGTAGGTCCAGCCTACTGAATAGCTGCATGCTAGGAAGAAACAGTTCATGCACTGCATTCTAAGCTTTATGATCAATGATCCCTGCTGAATACCATTTACTAGAGACAGTGTTTCCAACTCTATTTGCACAAACTTTTTGGAAAAAAATTGTATTTAATTTACTACTTATATTTAAAGGTCTTGCTGTAGTTTGGCTAAGCTCTCAGCAGGGACTTCTCCATGGTTTCTCTCATCTGCCATCTTGCTATAGCAGCAAAAAACCTCATCTATATTAGTGTCTATGAAGTATTCTGAATTTTTTATGAATGAACATGAGCATGTTCAATTTATAACTTATTCCCACTACTACACCATCCAACAGAAAAACTTGCTTTTATTGATGAATGCCTCAAGGAACAATCTCAAGGCCAGTTATAAGCTCCACCAAGTGGGAGAGAAAAAAGCAGGTCTGACAAATTACCATGTCAGGAGAGATAAAGCAGCTTACGCCCACAGTAGTCTGCTGACTGATGTTAACACTGGATGGAACCCAGCATGGATTAGCCTCAGCTCACATTAAGTGACTGTTCCAGTGCTGGCAGAAATGTAAACAATACTTGATCTCTAACACATTAGATTTGCATCAAAAGATGAAAATACCAAATACAAGAAAAATGTCAAAAAACTGTTTTAAAGTGCAACATAAGCTTCAGGGGTCAACTCACCCGAGCTGCAAGTCTGTAACTCAGGTTACATACCTTGGAATGGTCAGCCAATAAAACTGTTCTGGTGCAAAATTAACTGTTTCAGTACAAGGATGTGGAGTTTTTTGTTCTGTTCTGTTTTTAAAGGTGACTGGTTTTAACCCTGGTTAAAATCAGCTCAGCCAAAATGCAACAGCCTGCATTACACTTAAGGAATTGACAGTGTGTTTGGAACAATACTAGAAGACTTCAAAGGGCTAAGAAAAGGTAAATTTCATACAATACTCACTTTTCTCTTCTGGTTTTCTCTAACTTGTCTTTCAAAACCATGATCTCCTTCTTGAGGGCAAGCTGCTGGCTCTCTGCATCCCGCAGTTCTTTCTTCAGACTTTTTATTTCATTAGCATGCATCATTTCACGTTTAGATAGTTCCTCTTCATAGAAAACACTCTTCTTTTCCAGGTCTGCCTTTAATTTAGTGATCTCTTGCTGGTGTTCTATACTGCTTACCCCAGGTGAGCGACCAACCTGTTTTTGCTAAAAATAAACAGCCCCAATTTAACACTCAAGAATGCTGAAAATGATGCTTAATAACAACTCAATATTCCAAATCCTTTGTTTAGAAATATCCCATTAGAACCTTGAGTTAAACACATCTATCTCAATTTTTTTCAAATTTTGTTAAGAGCATAAATTGGAATCACACTTTATTATTTTGTTATTTAACTGCAGTAATAGTTTTCAAGCCACTGAAAATTGGATCATGAAATGCATCTGGTCACGTTCTGACTCCCCTTAAGTGCAGTCAGAAAGTGACCACAGAATGAAAGACTTTGATGCTTCCACTCACACAGCTGACAGCAACAAGTTGAAGTGACTTTCAGAAATGCAGACTATGGACAAGGATATACAGTTAATATATTCTGAAGGATAAATAATTTCTAGAAAAGCCATACTAAGACAAGCAAAGGCTTAACTGAAGGCTACAGAAATACTATATAGATTGTATCAGTCAGGAGGGAAACCTGGCCTATTTACTTAAACTGACCATTTCTATCCTAGTGGATTAATAGGATAAACAAGCTTTAAACAATAGAAGTAATTACTTCACTTTTTGCCATTTCATAACTCTCTTAGTGAGGTATTCTGGCATTTCAATAGTCTTTACACATTGCTTCAGGATACATACACATTTGCACCAAATGCTATACTCACTGAACTCAGTGTCCTGACATAACATAGAGGAGGAACAAAATCAGGTTCAAAATGAGATAGTGGCATGACATGCACTGAAATCCAAGTATGGAAGTAACTCTTTAAGGTCAACATATGGACAATTTGGTTTGGATTTTTTTCTGGTTTTTAAAATGTGTAATGAATGGTGTCCTAAGGAAAGGAAATTCATAAAAACACTGTTTTGAGAAAGTGCAGGTAACTGGAAAGCCTACTTCCTTATGGTAACTGTGTCATACCTTCCAGAGGATTGAAGGTATTTTGCTAATTATACCTCCGTTCTTACCATGAGATGTTAAAACCTCTCAGTCACCCCTAATTTGGCATGGCTTTGGGTAATTTTCTTTTCCTGATGTATGAACAGGCTTTAAGAGCTAAATGTCATTATAGAACATTCTGATGAGCTGAATTTGTACTATGACAAATTCTGTGAGAAAGCTGGGCCTTGCTGTTTGTGTCAGCAAAAAACTGCAAAACTCCCCACATGTACGAGCCAGAGATGTGCTGCTACTGCACTGTTTTCTCTAACTCATCAAAACAACCATCTGGTTTGATCTAAGAGTAAAATCCTGCCCTTAGGATGCAGAACGATAAACTGGAGAAGGAAAATACCATCCTAACAGGAGATGCTTTGGAGAAAGAAAGATTTTTTTTAAAAACCAGCACAGGAATTTTCTTTCATGCACAGGCACTATGGAACTTGTTTGTTACTGCCCAACATCCTAAATTGTTCACACATATGGGATAATGGAGCACAGAAAAAATTTAGGCTTTGCAACATCCTCTATCAGGTACATAAAATGTTTTAGTGGAATTGCACATTTTTTACCACAATGAAAAGATACTACTGCAACCATAAGAGAGATGGTGCAGTAGAAGAGAAAGCCCAACGGTACTGAACAATGGCTTAAAGAACTAGAGAGATATAGTAAACAGAGAATACATTTTTAATTGATGTAAGCACATATTCCAAATAGATGTTTTCATACATGCCTATTTCAAATGGACAAATGGTGCAACTGAGACATAATGCACCTCCTGGCACATTGACAGCTGCTGTTTAGTGCAGTCCTCTCGGCTAACAGGCCATGCTGCTGACTAACACTGAGTCTGATTTTACTGAAAATCTGAATACATGACATCCACAGGATCCCCTCTGTCCACACACTTGACTGACAAGTTTGCAGAACCCCAGCAGGTCAGTGCTGCAGCACTTGGCTGGTCAGAAGGCAAAGTACCTTCTTCCCAGCAGGCTCTGCTTCATCCATGAACCCTCTGACCTCATCCTTTACCACAGCCTCTGCTCCTTTCCTGAGGAAGCTGCACCCAGCCCTCTGCACCTCCCCTGATGATCTGAGTGAGAGTTACAGTGGCACAGTGGGCTGCCTGTAATAAGAGGGTTCACATCTTGGCCAGCAGCTCTCTTCTCATTTAAGTTCCTTCAGAACTCCCTCAGGTGACAGTCTGACTCACCTGCCAGCTCTCCTGCACCCTCCAATCATCCCAGACACATCGAGCTCATCTCCCCAGCCTGCTGCAAAGAATACAGTATGGGGCAATCTCCCCTGCTTCAGCAGTGAAGTCTGACACAGTGAGGACTTGTGGAGCATTTTATGCCACAGCTGTGTTAGCTCAGTGATTGCCTTTTCCATCCCCAAGCAGCCCCATGAGTTTCCTCAAGTTTTCTGCTTTCGATATAAAGAACTCTCCACAAGCAGTCTTAGCATCCTCTGCAAAATGCTTCCTAAATTCTCTTTATTTAGCTTTCAACATCCTGTTTACACTTAATCTTCCATCATTTATGGTCTCTTCTATTCTCCTCATTTGGAGAAACCTTCCTTTCTTCTATAAATACTTACTTTTGAGTAGGAGAGCTCCCTGAATTTAACTGAGGAGCCATGCAGAGCTTTTACTGAATGGACAGTGCAGTATCACAACCACCACTTGTGATCCAAAGTGTGCTTACTGAATTGTAAACTACTACCAAGAAAGCTAAAATTCCCTTTTCCTCTTCTGACAAACTTGCCCTGCTGTTATAAATTAGTGTATCATTTATTCTCAACAGATCTCCCATAAATACTTCTTGCCTCTTAAACGGTCATACAAACTCTGTGCTAATGGGGAAAGATTCATGGAAGCAGAAGAAACACCTGTTAATTTTCAGATAACAATCTGAATTCACAGCAGTAAAAACTTCATTAATCCAAACTTCACACTGAATTAATTTCCTTATTTTCTTTTTGCAAAGGAAGGCCAAATAGAAGAATGTTTACAAAAACAACATCAAATTTTCTGTGCCATAACTTAATGTTGATGAATGTCCCAGAGAATTTTAATGAAAAAATACTTGGTTGTTCATTTAAATTAAGACCAGATTAGGACTAATCTCCCATTTTGCCCAAAAAGTTTAGAATTACCCTACTGCCTGAAACATTTGGAACAGGATTTTGCTGTAAATGAACAGCAATCCACACAAGTAAATTAAAAACTTTCTATTCAATTTTTGAGAAAGCCTAACTTCTCTATAGCACTGCATAAAAAGCTAAGTTACAGAATAAAATAACAGTTAACATTCTTGGCTGCCTTAAATTTTTTTCAAAATCACATGCACATGTGAGCAATCCCATCAATGTAAACAAAGCCTTCATGCTCAATGTTGTTCTTGACAAAAATGCATCATCCCCTGGCTGAGAGGCAGACTGTGCTAAAACTGTTCCTGTATGGTTACATCAGTTGACATATATTGTGTAGGAAACGTGAGGAACAACACAGCAGACAGAACACTAATACAGAAACCTGCCTAGATTGCAGGTTTATCTTCAAATATTCAACCATCCTATGCTAAAATAAAAAAGTTTTTAACAGGTAAAGTTAACCAAAGTATTAATGGAAGCAATGTGGTAAGACAAGGTTGATTATTAAGAAATAGCACATCAGGCAAATGTTAATTTTTCTGGGCAATAATGCAATGCATGCCCACGTTAACATTCAGCACCAACTGAAGTGACAGACTGACAAAACCCTTTTGTGCTACATCTGAAAGCAATCAAACAGATCCAAGTCCTACTTGACTAGTAAGTTTGCAGGTGTTAATATCAAAACAGACTAACCTTTAGCCCTTCTACTTCACTTTCCAACTGTTTAGAGTACTGTTCACTCCTCTCTCGCAATTTCCTGTCTTTGGATGCCTCAGCAGCTGCGGCTTCAGCTTGGACTTCCAGCTACAAAAGTACATACGTTTTTAATAGATAGGATTCTGCATGTTTTTTTCAAATTCTATTGATGGTTTTCAATATAAGAGAGAAATCTTCAGCACCAAACTGAACACTTCAAAGTCTTAGAAAACAAAATTGGTACTGTTTGAAACAACAGACAAAAGGTTAAAAGATTTACAAATTAAAAAAATACTCAGAAAACCTTACATATAACTTATTTCATAGAGTCTAAACAGTCTTCTCACCACTTACTTCTTTTTTAAGTCTCTCTGTTCTGCGTAACTCTTGCCTTAAACTTTCTACTTTTTGCATCACCACTTCCATTTCTTCCTCCTTATCTCGGAGCTGGCGGGCAAGCTTTTGTTTTTGAGAGTGCAAGTCTGTCAGCCGCTCGTTCATCTCTGAGAATTCCTGCATTGCCAATTTCCGCTGGCTGTGTGCATCTTTCAGCTCTTTGGCTTGGGATTTTAATCTGTCACTAGACTCTGCCAGTTCCTACAGTTTAAAAAAAGAATTAAGTAATAAACCTAGAAAGCTACAAGGCCAATTCTGTCTTTGGATGAGTATCTAACACCTTCTCCAGAGTGAATAGAAACTACATATTCTTTTTGATTTCATGAATGCATCTACAATACAGATTGCATGCCTCTATAAAAAAGGAAAGAGGCATGTTTTACACTACTTGAGTTAGTAAAACTTCATAAATGTAAACCAAGTAGGAATCTACTCCATTATTACAGGTAAACACAATGGTGTTCAAGCACTTGCATTACAATACAAAAATACCTTGCTTTCTTAATGCAAACATGTCATTAGCATTGGTTTTTAATAATTATTTAAGTAAATTAGAAGAATCTCAAGTGCTAAATGGTTAAAATTGAATGGAAAACACTGCTCTATGAAAATTTTTACTCAAGAAGCTTTAGAAAACTGGCCTGCAATGGCAAATATGATTTCCATACACTGTACCTTAATATCAAATATCAGAGAAAGTTTCAGGCAATAAAACACTGCAGTGAATAAAAGCAGTATATGATAACTATCCTTTTCAAAGACTCAGCATGAAATAACACTGCTAGTGCACTGATAACTCCAAACCACAATACCTTCACAAAGCTTACTGCACCCTAGATTTGTGCCACCACACTACCAATGAGGGACCACAACAGTTTAAATAGTTCCATAATGTTCAGTCAAACCAGAACAGAAAAAAGAAGCAAGGAAAAGCAAATTTCAGGATGAAAAAAACCTCCAACTGAAAAAATTAATATTTGGCAATGCTGGCATCCATGTAAATCTAAACATGTTTCTAAGATTCTTAAAAAGAGGTCCTAATCACAAGCAGTTGGTTTAGAAGAGAGATGGTCTTTCTGGGACAAACTGGCAGCTTTCAAAATTTTAAGAGCCTTAAGGGTCAGAAGAAACAGTGTTAAACACAGCTGGCACATCAACTTCAGTGTGGACTCTAAAATACTGGGCCAGTATAATCACAATGAAAAACAGGTTTTATGTATTTCACACCTGATTACAGGTTGATTTAATAATGAATACAAAAAAGAGCCATGAAAGACAGTATGTTGTACATAAGAAAATAAGGGATCAGAGAAGAAGAAATAAAATCCAGTATTCTTTAGCTGCAGTTATTTCAAATTACTTTCCAATTTTCATACTTGGGCAATTTTTCACATCTCCCTCTGGAAACACTTCTGTGACACAGCCTTAATACCATATTCTTCACATTTTTTCACTGTTAAAGTCTCACCCATACTTCAGATTAAATTGTCTGGAATAGTTCTTCTCTACTCTGCCTCCTAACCCCTATCATTATCACCTAAATGTGAAGCTATAAAACTTTTTGCAGCCATCATGCAATTTGGATTATGGGGTTGTTCACTATCTGGAAGCAATCACTTAGGGAGCACCCAGCAGTCACACAGACAACGTGTTAAATAATGTCCTTTTCTTCAACAAAAAAAAAAGTCAGAAAGCTAAGTAGGTCATGCTACACACTTGTTACCTGCTCATTAGTTTTACACTTGAAAGTTATTACAAGCAAAATGAACAAAAATAAAACAGTCTTGAGGGTTTAGAACAGTTGCTGATAAAATTATTTTACCTTATTAAGATCTTCTCTCTCTTGTTTCAGTGTTCTGACTTGCTTCTCAAAAGCCTTTATTTGTCTGGAAGCATCATCCAATTCCCGCCTTGCAGTGCTGGCCTCCTCCAGCTGCTGTTCTAGCTGACCAGATTCTAGAAAAAGCAGCAGAACTCTAAATATTCTAAGGGTAAAATCATATTTCTAGAACAGCATAGCCTAGCTGCTTGAAGCCCCTTCAGTATTTTTTATGGTTTCCATTTCATCACAAAATAAGGCAATTCTTATCTGGTTTAGAAAAGGGAGCAGGTTGTTTCAGCTGCCATTGTCTGCTTTTAAGGGAACAGAATGAAAGGTCCCAGCTTGCTGGAATACAACACAAAAATGATAATAACTTGTCTTCTCACATTATAACAACCATGCTCTATACATAATTCTGTAATGTATGCTTTAACACAACTTATACATTTGACTTTTATGTGCTGTGATGTAATATATAATACATCTTTCATTACACTGTAATTATAAACAGTCTCCCTCCTCCTCCCAATTTCCTCCAAAAAGAAACAGTAAAAATAATGGGTCACTCAAGAGCTGGCAAGTGTTCTCCTGTCAGTACTCTTAAAATTAACTTCAGCTGATTTTACTTATTTCTAGTGTGAAAACCACTTGTTTTTATGTGATCTGCTTTATTACTACTATAAATAAAGGAGAACTATCGCAGCCCGTTTCTTACCAACAGTCAGTTACACAGTGACAGTATATTTCTATGGCACAGTTAAATAATGTCATATAAATACCCTCAAATTCTACAAGAAAACCTGAAACTCATAAAATATGGCAACTGAAATTTTCTAACTAGTGAGTGGGGGTTTTTTTTTGCCTCGTAGTCTTTACTTAAAAAACAAGACTTTAAAGCAAGATATATAGGAAGGTAAGTTAATTCCAAGTTCTATGAAATCACTGGACATGTTTTCTTTTATTTCAGTTGCGGGCAGGTCTTCAGACCACTTGTATTTACCCAAAGAACAGGAACCCATCTATATTCTTAATAACAGCCTTTAACTACATTTTTATAAATGTAACCCTAAGAGACTGGCTCTTGGAGAAATCAAATATAAAAACACATACATTTTTAAGAGGGTTAATTTCTGAAACACAAGAATTTTATAAGCAAATTAATACCATTAGTTTATACCTAGAAAAATATTCACTATTGTTTTAATTCACTGACTCTTATTTAAAAATTTTTAAAAATGCACTTAAATAAGAGATGCAGCTCAAAGCCAGAAATTAACTGCCTTCCTTATGTAGTCTACTCTGAAGTCACTAGTGAAAAGAAAGTTTATATATGGCTCTGCTGAGCCAAGATAAATCTCTCTTCTGTGCATGAACTACTTTGTTCCACAGCTCTGTTTTCCTCTTGCATTGCTGCCCTTTACATATTTGGCAATATTAAAGATTCCTCAAAGTTTTCTCCTATGTAACTTAGCGAACAAAAATTATAACTTTGACCTCAAAAATTGAAAGCATATGCTAGCTTGTCATTTCCTGGAAAACCAGATAGACAAGAAAAATGTATTTTTCTAAGCCCTCCCGGTGACACTCCTGAATTTGACACAACTTTGAGTTCATTCTTTATTACCTTTTTAAGCAGGTGTTTACTCTTACAGCTTCAGAAAAGGCAGTAAAACAGGTTCAAGGATATAACAAAAAGCTAGGTGTGACATATGTGTTGCAAATGGTAATTTTCCATTTAATCACCCTAGTTGTAACTAACATTTTAGATAATATATGCAAACACTCACTGTAATTTATTATTACATTACATTTAGTAACTCAAGAGATGAGCCCAAAGCATAAAAAGTTCATCTCTGCACCTGAACTGAACCTTCTTAAAGTTCATCAGATCTAGTAAAAAAAGTAGATCTTTTAAAGGCTATCCAGAAATCCTGGAACTAGCTCCCCTATATTTGGAAGCATTCAGACATAGCCATCACTTGGTTTGTTTCTGTATTCTGCCATTACTATAGTTCTAAAATCTATCTATCAATCAAGTAGAATCAAGTAAAATAGAACATACTCTTTTATCAGATTTGCTTGTATTAGTTACAGCTTAAGGCACAAGGAAGTCTTTTCTAACAAATGGCTGGATCAGACAAAGCATTCAATTATACACTGGCAAAGTTGTGTGGTGACTGGAGATGGGTTTGGGAGCTCTACATCTTCCTCATTTGATGTCATTATTCACTTCCAAACCAAACTCCAAAAGTACACATTCTGTCTAAGAATAAACACACAAATATGTATGTAGTGTGAAGCAGAAAATTACTTTAGGAAAAAACTTCTCAGTATTGACCACCTTCACCAGACTTTGACTTCTTTTCAATTTCAAAAGAGATAACAGATGTGTTGGGGAATGTTTCCACACCTTTACCATTTTTTTTTTCATTACCAAATAAAGTGAGTGATATTTTCAGCAGTGAACTAAGTTGCAGCTTAATAGTAAAGAATAAAATAAAATTTAAAGCTGATTCTGATATTTTTCTGTGAATGTATGGTCTTATTCACTAATTGTTCTTGTAAATGTTGCTTTTCAGTGGTCCCAAAGACTCAAAACCTGATCTAAGGATTGTTGCAGAGAAAGGGTTTCTGATCATGTTGCCTTTATCCTCATCACAGCAGCAAAAGGAGGGAAATTCGGCTGAAGCAAAATTTCACAAAACCCTTTGTCCTGATATAGTGCCAACATGGCATCACTCAAACCAGAGTGATCCTCCCTGAGCTGGCTAAGCCACGTTCCTGTCCCAAAATAATGCCTGTGGTACAATACAAAACTGCTGCATCACGCCAGAGCAGCTGTCCAACTGTGTCTCTGTAACAAGCCTTTTTCAGACTACACAATTTTAACAGGCTGTAATCTATGTGCTGCACTCTGCAGTTCACACATAGCTCTTCCTGCCCCACAAGGCAGCTGCAGAATCCAAACACATCCACTCCAGTGTCTGCAAGTTGAGTTCAAGTTACTCTTTCTGAGGGTGTCACTGCTGGCATTCCCGACACTTTCAGGAATTGAATGAAGTCTTGTCAAAAATACAAACCAGAACAAATGTTTTTTGTAGTTTCCTCCAACCTTTCTGGCTGTTTGTTTTTCCCTTGCCTCAGGCGAGATATGGACCTGTAAGAGATGTATCTACCTCTACTTGTGACTGATTTTTCACACAAAACGTAGACATTTTCCTATTTCGATAAGATTAATTGGGTTTTTCTCCCTGTTTCTCTGGTTCTAGACCTGACCTACAACAGTCTTGTTAATTTTCCAAATAAAAAAAATCCTTTCTCCCATTTTTTTGAGATGTCTCTGCTCTCAAGATCCATTTTAAAGACAGGATTATGGACACGGATAGCATGAGTCCTATTCTATGAACCACTGTGAGAGAAAATTCCCTTTACCTTAATTCAGAATATCAAATCAAGAATACTGAATACTAGCCTTTAAAGCAGGCTAAAAATGTATTAGCTAAACAGACAGCAAATCGGTTCACTCACAGCTATATTCAATATAATGTTGCAATATAAGCCCTCCCTCTCAAAGTTCTTAAAACATGAATTGCCCAGAATCTGGGAAAGCAGGGCTGCAAGAAGATGGACCTTTCCCTAAACATCTCCAGGTGCCTCTGTAAAACACAGATACTGGGCTAAGTAGATCTTTGCTTTTTGACTAATATGATAGTCCTGACGAAAGGCAGCATAACATTAATTTACAAAATTAATCTTTTTAGCTGCACAGATTTCAAAAACACTTTTCCAACTAAAAGTACTGAGGTACTTGACAGCCCAAACTTTAGTTTCCATAAAATCTTCAAGAACTCTCAGAAGCAAAGAAAATAAATGTTTAGTTTTGAAAGGAATGACAGCTCAGTTTTGAAAGGAATTGACAGCAGAGCTGAAAGGTGGTTCTTCTCCCTCTCATCTCCCTTTCCTCATATGCTTCTATGGCCCACCTTGTGCTGATTTATCTGATCATAAGTTGATAAAATACTCTCTATCTAACAGCATTTTCCTTGTTTAACTGAGTTAATTAAAGTAATGAGAGAGTGCAGGGAATGCACAGATTGAGAAGGGGCCATGCAGCTGTAGGCAGGACTCATTTTGTGGCAGTTTTCTTTGGTCAGTTCTGCTGCTGGAAGTGCAATCCCACGGCCCATTGTATCCTCTCTCATGCACTACTCACTTTTGCCACTTGGAAAACTCAGACTGAATCTGGAGAAAATGTTGAGGTACGGTGGGAGAGTGAGGGGTAAAATGAGAAGTAAAAATAGACTGGAAAACTTTTGTAAAGCCAAGGAAAACTAGCATTACAACCTGAGAGAAAAAAAACAAATTCGACAAAACACAGTTTCCTGTTACAGCTTTTATATTAGTATTTATAACATACCTGTTACCTGTTTCTTCAACTTTTCAATTTCTTCTTTCAAACTTTTGATTTCTAAATCTTTGCTTGCTGTTATTGGGCCATCCACTGTTGAATACTGCAGAGCCTGCACTGTCTGGGTGGACTCTAGAAAAAGATAGAAGAGTGAGGGATGAATAACTTGTCTGACATCTGAGGAGATCAAAGAGATACTACTGATAAATTAAGACATGCCAAAAGATCCTGCACTGGGCATTCTACAATTTGTAATTTCCAACAATTAAGTGCCAATTTTTCAGTAATTGTCAGCTGGACCAGCTAAGTTCTTAGAAGTTTTAAGAATTAAATATTTATGCCATAGTGACCAAGGTATAGTAAGAACAAAGCATAAGAAGTTGCATACATGGTGTATTTCAGGCATAAAGAGTAACAGAAATTTAATTTGTCAACTGAAATAATGAAGATAATTATTTTCTGCTAGAAAGCATTCCAAGAGGTATACTTAATTTTTTTTTCTGCAGTACCTACAGTGCCTTATAAAACTGCTGGTTAATACAAGTTTAAAAAGTGATGGAATGACTTTTTTAATGACTATACCTTGCAGTTTTCTGCTAAGTTCAAGCTTTTCCTGTTCTAGACGCCTTATTCTCCTCTCATAAGCTTCTGTTGCTAAACTATCCTCCAAAGTTCTTTGAATGCTGGCATCAAGATCCATGGAGGGTGGTCCAGCTGTCAGTCTTAGACAGCTGCGGTCTGAAAGCACACTGGAGGAAAAAAATAAATAGTATTGGATTTTACAATAGCCTGGTTTAAAATACTGCTATAAAAACATCAACCAATAAACAGTTTGTTTAAGTGGTTAATTACTATACTATTTATTATAACATCAAAGAATACCCTGTTAGTATGTGTTTATTGGAAATTGAAATCATTTTTACCTAGCATACCTGATCTCCTCAATGCATTTTTTGTTACACAGAAATGGATGAGCTCCTGATTAAAAATCATTATGGACAGTCTATGTTAGCCAGATAGCAAAAAGCAACAGCCTAGACAGTAAAATTACAATAATAGTTCACTTGAGAATAGTTAATCAAACAAATGCTTTAAAGACAACAATTAGTAAAAATGGTGTGAAATTATCCCATAACAACTAGGGCATGGACATGTCAGAAATGCTGTGGCTACTCATGTACACATGCTACTACTTATGCAAATAATCCTTTTGAAGTCTAGGACATTCTAGGACATAGTCACATTCCCAGTAGAAACATAGGACTGGTTTTTCAACAGTTGTAAACATTCTTTCTTTATTTACTTCCATAAACAAAGAGCATACAAGGGACTTCCCTGCTTAGTTCAGCAGCAGAAATGAGGGAAATAAATTCTACATTAATACCAGATATCAATTAAAGTAATTTTTACAAAATTTCTATTTAGACTTACATACAGAAGTGTCAAAGGGCTAGAAATAAAACTGGTTTTAATGTCTAATAAACTAAGTTCTGCCAGGGTCCACACATCTAGTCTTAACTTTGTAATGGGCAGTTAATTGTATACATTCTCTAATAACAACCTTTCTCATCAAAACTCCCCTGAGCACAGGTGCTGACCTTTACATGTATGTAAATTTTACCTGCAGAGAGATCATTCTTTTGAACAGACAGCATTTTAGATTATTGAAATTTCCCCAATAAACCACATTCTTTGATATCTGTACAATACGTTTCAAAGACAGAAAGTTAGAATACTGTGTAACTAGCCTACAGACAATTTTGGAACTCTTAACTTACCAGCTACTTGTATATGTGAATCCCACAAATGGTAAATGATGGCCAGAAAATGCAGTGTGGGATGGTGGAGGCATTGTTTCCTAGAAAAATAACAGGCCATTTGAGTAAGCAGTATCCTACTGGACTTAAAAGAAACAGATTTTATAGTTTAACCACACGAGAAGTGTTAGTGATAGTTATCAAATGAACTATATTCACTGTCATCCTTATCTACAGCTCAAATATGAAACAGCATCAACTAAATCTATTTATAATAGCATTTAACATATACAATAACAGAGCATGCTGACATAAAAATGTCTTTCTAATTAAATAGGCTATTGTTGGAGGAAAGCAGAATATTACACATACGAGATGCCAATTTATTCCTTCTTTTTTCCAAGAAGCTCTTAGCACAAAGAGCAACACCTTTTATTCCCTGCTATGCTCCTCTCTGCTATTCAGTCAACAGGGCTTCCTGCCTGTAAAATTACCAGCCCGCTTCTGAGTGGGCCATCTCTATTTGGAGAGAACAATCAGCAGGCATTTACTAGAAAGAAATAATACCACAGAGTGTTCTAATCCCATTAGTGCTTTGACCATTTCTTCATTCTTTGCTCCTCTTTCTTGCCAGACAAAGAACTACAAACCAAGGCAAATCTTTGAGTCTCTCTTCAAGCTAAAACAACCCTGTTGCTATTTTACTTGGACTATTTGAAGTTCTAATATTCTTAAATGTTCTGTTAAAAGCTTCCTATGTAACCCCAAGATGCAAGGTTTATGTTGCTCTATTAGAGATGGCCATAGCAGTCACCAAAAGAAAACCCCCAAGAAGATGATTATTGCACTGGAAGTGATAAATATTCCAAATTGTCAGAAAAGGTATGTAGAGATCTCTTTCTAAACCCAAACAGAAATGAAGAAAGGAACCAGTTGTATATTTCTTTCATATGAAACTCAGCAGGAAAGGACAAGGAATAAGACTGCATTCAAAAGAAATCTGAAATTACCTTTCCAGTGGTGGTGTCAGCTAGATTACGTCACAACCTTGTCCTCTTGGCTGACAAAAACCTTCATGTTATAAAAGAGCTCCCAAACAACACTAATGATATTGCTAGATTGTGTAAATTCATGAAGTTGAACATTTTGAAAGCTAAGGACAAGACCAAATTACAAAGCCTTAACTTTCCACTAAATCATAATAAAAATATCAGTTATTAGGATTACTATAGTTAGAAAAAGTAAAATTTTACTTCTCCTTTACATTTTGTTTTCACCTTTCATAGATTCAAATTCCAAAACTGTCTTTACAGATAATTTTAAAAATATCAAATGCTTAACTGCATGATTTTAACAGCCCACGTGACAATTCTCAGGTACCACACAGGTTACTGTTCTAAAATATCATCTCTATTGATCATAAGGTAAGATTCTGCAAAAAAATTTGTTTTGCAGAGATCAAGATATGTATCTCCTGTTGCTTGTGTGAATTTAGCTGTACAACCATGCTGAGAAAATTATGACTGAATCCCTCAATAAGGCTACTAAACCAAGTTAAAAGCTACTAAACAGTTAAAAGCTAAAACCCAGCACAACTTAGGCTGCCTGAACAGCACAGTTTTGCCCTTTATGCTTGTGTGTATGCTCAACATACTTTTAAAATGTCATTATTATGTATACAATTTTTACATGGGACTATGGTTGCATTCAAAGTTCAGGAAGAATAACAATCATGGCTTTTCAACACTGTCTTTTATCTTCAGCATTGGGTTTTCCTCATTTACTCTATGCAATTCAAATCTTGCCAAGAATTTTTGAAAAAAAAAAAAAAAAAAGGTCTCATGGGCTTATCTGTGGTGCTGACTTCTATAGCAGCAGTGTGAGTATGTGGAACTTCCTCAAAAGATATGCATGAAATATGGAGGAGAAATACCTCCAAGTTATATATAAGGAATTTGAGGCAAAGCAATATGAAATACAATGTCCACTGGTCAAAGCAAAAATGTAAAATATTCTCAGTCATGCAATGCCTTTAGGCTAGGTTTTTTTCAGCAGTTCTGAGATACTAGGTGTGAAAAGAAATAGCAAGAAAATAACATCCTTATATTAAAACAGAACAAAACCTTCAGATGTTTCAAATTAGAAAAACTGAAAAAGAAGCTCTAGAAACTGGCATTCTTCTCTAACAGTTCAGGGGCATTGCTTTTCACCCCCAAATGTCTGAAACAAATGAAGAATTGGACTCGGTTTTCTCAGCTGAGAGTCTACTAACTCAGCAGAGGAGCATTCTTTCTTCACCTGCAGGTCCCTGTTTCTTCACAATGGTAAAGCATTCACACTATACAGGCATAGTTTGAAAACCTCAGGTGGGAGACCGGGCTCTAAAAAGGAGGAGTGGTGGAATGGGCAACACTAAAATGTGTGAACAACCTCTAAAAGGTATTTCAGCTTCACAAAGACCTGCTAATATACAGCATCCACTCCAGATACTCCATCCTCATAGCTGTTGATGGACAAAATAATGTGCAAACAGGTATCTGAAGACTGTATAAACACGTTTTAAGATAAAAACACTTCTGTTGTGAAGGGAGGTGGAAATATCTGATGTGAGGAAACAAAATGAAAAAAATGCAAGTCATCCTATGCAGCTACACTGATTTGATTAATTTGCCCATAAGGAAAAGGGGTCTGAGATTTAACCAGAGATTACAGAATCACTTAAACTGGAAAAGATCAGTGAGTCCAGCCATTAACTGTCAGGTCCATCACTAAATGACTTTCCTAAAGACCACATCTACACGTGTTTTAAAAACCTCCAGTGATAGTTGACTCCACCACTTTCCTGGGTAGGCCTTTTGGCAATGCAATTTTTCCCAATATCCAAACTAAACCTCCCCTGGTTCAACTTGAGGCCATCTCCTCTTGTCCTGTGGATTATTACTTGGGAAAAGAGACTGACACTCACAAAGTGTTTTAGTCAAAAGTGTTTTGCACATTTTAATCTGCATCTGGAGAAGAGGGAATGCAAATAATGATCATCTTGTGTACATCAATTCATGTCGCCTCTTATCTGCAAGCCCAGAAAACTGAGTGAAACTGAGATGCACATGCAGTTCAGAAAACAAAAGCAGAAGTGGTGAAAATGCTTTACCTCACATGTAAACAGCAGGTTTCTGCATCTTTCAACAGACACACACACAAAGATACCTAAAGATACTTCCAAGGAGAGAACACAAGGCATTCCTCCAATGCTAAGACATCTATCATCTGTCAAAGCTCCTTTTCAAAAGCACAGAAACTGAAAGTCTGGTAAAATCAATAGCTGAAGAGCATTTTAAGCAAGTTAAAAATATTTTCTCATTCCTTAAGAAATGGCTATAACATTTCTCCTACATTTCCCTAAACTCAAGCTGGAAAAAAGGCTGGAAAAAGTTTAGAGGAAATGAACTGAATGGAATCCAACACCGATATGAGCAATTAGAGCAGACCAATAAAGTACAATAAAATGCAATATGCAAACTTATACTAAGTCTTAGCAATGCTCTGCTAGAAATAGTCTTGCAGACTATCTGTATGTAAATGTATTATTCTTTATAAGACATGGACACTAACCTTGTTACTGCAACAGATGTATATTACCTAGAGACATGTAAAGCTACAATGAATTTACAGAAGCTATCCTTACACAAGTATGATTTTAGGACCAACCTACAAACCATGAAAGTATTCCCCTCTCAGTTCTTCAGAGAAGCCCCTAGATTTTATTTATGCAGAACACAGTGAAATAAACTGCCTTTTCCATACATTTTGTTACAAAGTATACTACAAAGGCTGATTCATCAAAATGTTAATTGTATACTTACAGAGTTTTTTAAGCAATCATCGTCCACATCGAAGTTTGATGTATCAGTAGGGCTGCTGACTTCTGGGATGTAAGGTGCCTCACAGTTCCTAATGTTGTCCCAGTCAATCCCAGCAAAAAATGGATGGTTCTTAAAGTCTTCTATTCCATTTTGTCCAAGGCGATGCTCTCTGCTACAAATGAGCCTTCGGATGAGGTCCTTTGCACTTTCAGAGACATCTGTCACTTGAGCAGGAAACTGAAACCTCTCCTTAAAAATTAAAATAAGAGGAAACAGTTTATTACCAAGAAAAAGTTGGAAAAATTACCTTCTTAGTGAAAATCATTATCTAGAAAAATAAATGTTTAAATACTACAGCTCTGAAATGCATGCAGTAAGGTTTCAAGGATAAGACTTCTGCTAAGGATAGAAACTATTAAGATTTTTTGTCTTCTAGTTTTTCCCGTATATTTAAATTTCTCTTACACTATAGCTGTTGAATTCTACAGCTAGCTCCATGTGGATGAACATTTTAGAATCTTCTGGATAAGCCAAGGAATGGGTTTAGCAGGAGAAAGAAACACAACAGGATTGATGCCATGTAGCCAAGACAGACTCCACAGGGTGAATTAACATCTGTGTTTCCAAACCCAGATTTCAAGTGTTAGCCTTATCCCAAAGCAAAGTCATCTGCAATCCATAACCATTAACTCGTTACATGGAAACATATTTTTTGTTCTACATTTATGAGCACTTAATGTAATTAGTACATAAAACTTATTTTTAAATACTTGTTCAAGTTACCCCATTATTAAAAATTAGCTTAGAGACAGACAGAAAGTGCACTAACTTTGTGGTTCATTATTTTCCCATAGGTCTCCACCAAGGACTCAGCATAAAAGGGCGTTTCTCCATAAAGCATTTCATACATGCAAACGCCCAGGGACCACCAGTCACACTCGGGCCCATACTTCCCTTTTCCATCTTCCATGGCCTGCAAGATTTCTGGAGAGATGTAGTCTGGCGTTCCAACTGCCACTGAAGATTGGACCTGGAGAAATTACATTTTCAGGATTAAAATCAACTTTCATCATTACAGACACTGTGGTACTGTGCCCATGTATATATAAATTTAGCCCAGCATTCTTGCCATAACAAGAACAACTAAACATAAGCAAAAGCTTCTAATTTGTAAAGAAATACTTAAGCATCCAAGCCACTGCATTAATAGGCATGCCAATAATACACTTTTGCTAAGCTATTATCAATATTTAAAAACAGATAAAGGACAAAACTGTCAATTGTCAGGACTAGAGCCAGTAAGCAATTATAGATTTGGTAATCACATATATTAGGTCAAATTCTTTGTAATCCCCTGGGACATGATTAAACATACTGGAATTACATTCCAGTCACACTTACTATATACTGTGCAAATTTAAATGTACTAGAAGAACATCATCATATTTCAGTATCTCATCCTGCTCATACTACAGCTTACATTTTCAATAAAGATTAGAGCTCAGAGCTTAAAATCGAGAGATTCATAGCTCATAAACACCTTCTTGGCATTGACAGCCCAGCTTCCTTTTATTTATTCATGAGCTGACTGTATGCTAAAAAGTTTTTAATATACTGCAAATCCAAGCAGTCTGCAGTTGAATTTTCAAGAAAGTCAGTTATATACCAATACAATCTACAGTTCTATTTCATTTGCTATATGGCACCTTTTCCCCTTTATTAGCACACATTTTGTGGCTATCAATGGACCGAAGAAAAAATATTTAGGAATGTATCATTCTTTCCAATTTACCGTTCCATCTTCCATCAGTTTCAGACAAGAACCAAAATCTGCTAATCGAATATGTCCATTCATATCCATCAAGATGTTGTCTGGTTTTATATCCCTGCAATCAAACAAATTCCAGGATTAGTACAAAATGTATTGCATAAATGTATTCCAAGCATTAACTCTGCAAGTCTTTTCATTTGAAACCAGCAACCCGTCAGTACACAGAAGACAGTCACTCACGATATGGTGAAATTTGCACTAGAGACATTTCATGACATGGGCTGTAGATCAGTCAAATCCCGCAATGCTTCTTAATTTTAGTAAGAATTGTGTAGTTAAATTCCTCTCATGTCTCAAGGGTAGACAGGAGAATCTTATTTGCTCTGAGCTTTTGTATATAAAATTTTAAATTCATCTGACAAATTTTAGTGAAATGCCATCAAGTGGGAGATGCATGCTTATACTGGAGCTGGAAAACAACCCCTAGATTTCACAACAGAACAAAAGCCAATGAAATCCTGAAATAGTTAACACACTTTTAGATTTACTGTCTTTCATTGACATTCTTCTCTCACATGCATCTCAGTTCACTGTGTACATCTGTCATGCTTCTGCTGACATGACCATTGTACACACCACTGCAGCTCTGCCTGGCCACACTCTGGCTGCCTCATTCAGGTCATGATGCAGATGGAACCACCCTTCTAAGCAGGCAGCATAATAAACACTCCTCATACTGTAAACTTGGCCTTTTTCTGGTCTCAGGCTTTCCCAAGTGTACTGAAATACAGGTTGAGTGTGTGTTCCCAGTGTGCACATGAGTAGGACAAAAGCTCTCAGTTACCAGAGGGACATTTGTTGTTCAACTTGTAAACTTGGTTCAAATGTTGGAATTTCTTTTCAATTAAGTACAGATATTAGAAACACACATAAAGCTAGATTTTAAAAATCTGACATTATTAGATTCTTATCTTACACCATCCTTATCTATTATATTCAAAACATAAGTTATGACTGTATGAATACAGGTCTACAAATATTTTCTCAGGGAACATTTTTAAGATATAAGAACAAATCCCCTAAAACAAACCAAATAAAAGTGAAGTCCTCACATTATTTCATTCCCCAAACAACTTATAAAATGAATGTCACTGATTGCTTTGCAGACAAATCTCAAAATATTCACAAGCTAAAATGTTCACATTGCACCTGAGAGCACATTTTGTTGTCTGGGTTTTGGTGTTTCATTTTTGTAGTTTTTTCTTTTTCTTTTTTTTTTTTCCCCAACTAGAAATCAAGTTATAGACAAGGCTTACTGATAATTCACAATGGAAAAAAAATTAGAACCACACCTTGGAGAACTTTACAGAAGCTATGGCATAAAGGTGTCACAGTGCCACACACTTGGTGACAATTAATACATTAACAATTGGTTGTTTGGAAGAAAAGAACTTCCTGAATTTGTGTTACTCAAAGACAAGCAGGCAGTGGCGCATGCTAACAAACTTTAGGCACCTTTCAAATGCTCAGAAACCCTTACAAAGCAGAAAGCAAACCCTGCAAGAAATCACACTTCCACAACATGCAACTGAGCATAAAGACAATTCTTTACGAAGTAAATCAGAAAAAATAACCGAGTCCATTCTCATAAGACCATTCTTCCACTTGATTTTTGCTGACACTGAATATGCCAAAGAATTGCAGCCTCCAGAGTGAGATAGTTGTGTTTGTTTTGCATTCACCCACCAAAAACATTCCTTAAACACGCTTCTAAATAAAAACAAACACATGCCATTGAGACTGCTGGAATTATAACTTCAGTTTAAAACACTTTGCAAAAACATGCACCTAAAATCCAGTTCCTCCTAAAAGCTGGACCTAGTTCAAGCTAAACAAAAACATGAGTCACCCTTGAGGCTCCATTTATCCACGTTCTATCTTTTAATATATTCCCAGGAGAAATAATAATAACATTAATAACCATCATCATCATCATCCCAACCTCTCCCATACAATCTCACAAAACAGCAAGAAAACATGAAAAATCTCACTGTGTTGTCAACACTATGCAAAACCAAACCTAAACAACACTGAATGCACTCAAAGGAACAATGATTTCTTGCAGAGTGGCATTTGTAATGCTCAGTAATAACTTCATAAGAACAATTTTTAAAGTTAAGGAAAATAGAAAAGACCAACTTAATAAATACAAATTCTTTTCAGCTCTTGTAACAGAAGCTATGGACTATGAACAACTGTTCTGAATTCTGAACTACATTAACAAAAGACAGTTTGAAAGACAAGAATTGCTGGTACCTGCAGAGCAGAGTAGGCTATAAGCAAAGGGAAAGGAAATTATGAGCCCCAGAGGGGAACAAGGAACTGGAGTAATTATTGCCAGTGTAACTGAAGAGTGTGAAGGTGGTGATTATGGGAAAAAATAACGTCTTAAACCCTGCATCTCTACTGAGCCTGCAGCAGTTAGATTGCATTAGAATGATGAGTCTTGTTCCAGGCTTTTTTTAAAATGACGTTTGTTTACTCTCTTTAGTGACGAGAACTGATCTATCTCCTGTTCTAAAGAGAATATGTACTCTTTCTTCACAATCACTCCACCTTCCCAGCTTATTCCAGTTTCTTCATGTATGTATGGACTGGTTCCCTCTACTTCCATCTCATTTTTATTCCTAGCTCTCCTAGACTCGCCTCAAAAGCTGAGATGTCCAGTCCTTCAGTCTATCAACCCCAAATTCCCTCCCCTTCTATTTCCTTCTTTCTCTCTCAGCTTCTTCACTCCATCTCCTTGCTTGTTCAAATTTAACTACTCGGGTTTTTTTACCCCACTTCAGTTCTCAGCAGTCACTATTTACTCACAGTCCTGTTCCCACTGGCTTCCTATTCCTGGGATACAGGACAACTATCCTCTTTCCTCATGTCCAGTTCCTGTCCAATTTGCATAGCAATCTTCTTTGGCACCAAAAGGAAGAGAACTATCAGTAACAGAGACACTCCACACTGTCTCTAGTGTCTACTTATCAGCATCTCCCAAATTCCTTCAATATTACAGCTCTGAAGCAGTGCAAAGCTACAGCAGAAGAAAAGTGAAAAGTATTTAGGGATCAAACTCTGCACACAGTTGTTTGGAACTCATAACAACTGGAGGGAAAAATTATAACCTGAAAATATCTCGGTGGAGGGCAGAGGAATGAAAATATATTCATGACTCATGGAGGATTCTCTCCTGAATTTCAAGTCTCCACATCCCACAGCAAAAGATTTTCTCACTGGTTTTGTAATAATTATTTTATCAATTGAAAATCTATATAGGAAAAGCAATCCATGATTCTTGATCTTGTTTCTGGAAAGAGGAACACTTACTGCTTCAGGCAAATACTAAAGAAGGAAAATTCCAGACCAAGTACCTAAAATCTGGCAAAATTAATGAGCAAATAATGAAAAGTTATATGGCTCAGTGAATAGACCACTGAGCTGAATCTCTGTAGATAAGAGTTGCCAGGTGATTATAGGCAGACCATTTAAACATCACTCAAGAAGAACCATGGTGCTCAGTCAAGCAATTAATATCATCTGGCTAGAAGGCCGTGGAGCCCAAATACTCCACTAACCCTGTAATTAGTTCACTGCAATAAAAGAAAAAGGTCAGCCCACTTGAAATATGAAATACTAATTCACTTTCAAGAAATATAAGCATTTCAAAGGTATTTTATGAGCCAGATTTCAAGTGGGAACAAGTATTGAATCGGGGCAATTGCTTTGACACCACTGTGCTCTCTGGAGACCCTGAGCCTGACCAAGTCCCCGACAGCTCAGCCCTACTCTGACAGCAGCTTCTGGGGGAAGGAAGCTCAATGTGCAAGGGATGCAGGTTGCCAGAGCTGGACCTGGCACGAGCAAAGCTACTACAAATTCTTCAAATATGCTCCACACTGAATTAAGGGAACACAGGAACTCAACATACCCAAAGAAACTTTTTTTTAATGGATGATTTAACAGCACCAAAGGAACTAGAAATCTGGACCAAATAAACTTCTCTAGAAACATATATGTCCATTTAAACTTTGACTTCAACAGAGTGTCCAGGAGCAACATCTACTTCTCTGAGCTTTGTTGGCCTTGACTGTAGGACAAAATCAGCACTGCACAGCAGCTTTGCTGCTGTTTTCTGGAGAATGCAATAGGAATAAACAGTGTGTAACACTGAACACTTCACTTGCATCAAAAATGAGTGTGAAGGCTAATGAAAAAAAGAAAGAAAAATCTCTAATGAAACCTTCCTTATAATGTTTCTTAGTTTAATTTGGGGAGCTGTTCTTCAGATTGGCATGTTTACCCAGATGACTTCACTCACCTCTCCTTAAAACCGTTTACTTCCTTAAGCTGTAATTAATACCCAAACATTTTACATACTAACTCTGTTAATATAAACAACATTCTGAAATAGAACTACAGCAGATACCTGGACTATTGCCATTTATTTTGATTTCTCTGTTAATGAGCCAGAGTAGAATTTCATTTGTTCAGTAAGACTCAAGAAAAAGTATTCCCTCTGAGACATGCTAAATCCATAGCACATTCCAGCTGTAAAATAAACTAAAAAAGAATTTTTAATACATGTGAACGTATTTTTTTCCCTGGATTAATTTCTTATACTAAAGGAAACTTAAGGAATCATGAGGTCTTGCACACTGAAATTTGGACTAGAAAACTCCCATAAGTTCCTTACAGCTTGAATTATCAGATCATCTTATGGTTTCAAAGCATACAGGATCCTGAGGTTCATCCATGTCATTCCTTGAATCACTGGATCTATGCAATTCTGTTATTTCTAAGACCACATGAAGTTCCTCAGGTCTACAGAATAGGAAGCAGCAGATTTAGAAGAATCCTTATTTTGTTTCGAGGGCAGCTGCATGGAGGAGGGGACCATACAAACAGAATGGAAGATGCATCAAAAATAGAGGGACAAAATCAAAAATTATTTCAAGAACAGTATCCGAATGATTGAGCAGCAGTCATGTCAAACACTACCTAAGACTGTGCCAGTGGGTCAACCCACAGGCTTATATCTTCTAAGTTTATGTGATAAAATCCCTAGTGGCATTAAAGATTGTGTGACCAGCAGGGATCCCTATTCTTGGTAGCTGTACAGTTATGATGTAGAATTTACTTGGTTTAGTTATTCATCTGTATTACAATTTTTTCTTTCAAAACATAAATGATCAGACAGAAATAGAGGAAAAAGCAAGTCCTTGTCAAGATCAACAAAAGTGGCCAGGTGGTGAAAGTGGGAACCTCTTAATATGTCCAACATACCCTCCTTGGAATAAATTTGAAATGCTGATGGACTGTCCTTGCATACACAGCTGAGCTCTTAAAAAACCAGCAGAATTGAAATGAGAATAAAGGGACTCACACTGTTCTAAATGCAACAATCATGATGTGAGCTTAGCCTGAATAAAGAAATTGACCTGTCTGAAATCAAAGGAGCGATTTGATAGCTGAGCTACTAGCTTATTTGAGCCCAGTAGATAAGAAAGAGGTAACCTGGAGAACAAATTTTCATCCCTAACGCTAACATTAGAAAAGCATGGAAATCAATTAATTTTCCTAAACAGGTCACATTCTTGACTAGCAAGGAACAAAGTGAATAGCTCACATTAAATTATTTTTCTGTGAAAAATTCACATGAACAGTATTTTTTAATGCTACCGATGCAAATTAAAACACCAGCATTTGAGAAAAATAAATTAGATTCAGGTGCAACTGCTGGCACAGAGAAACTGATGCAGAAAGCTTATTACCAATTAAAGATTTCACAGCACATTATTTGCTCATTGTACATGCAAGAGCATTCCCCAAAAGTATAAATCAAAAGGTTAAAAGCAGACATCAGTGATTGTAATTACTCACTCTTACAAGAAATGCCATCCTTTGCCAAGTTACCTACTTTAAGAAAAAACACAACCAAGACTTCGCTGCCAGAATGCCTGGACTTTTTATCCAAAATTCCTTCAGAACACAGGATTATCCTTACTCAGGACAGAAGTTTGGCAAACTGCTTATTTCACTCCCTTCAGTTGTTTCAGGCAGACTTTCCCTCCATATACCTCTCTAACAAAGAAATGCTACATCCACGATTAAAAACGAAGACATTTGGTTTTGGCAGCACTCCAATGAAATGAGAAAATTCGGTGTCTGTGAAGTTTTTATTAAGGTTTTCAGTGATGCTCTACTGATAGCTTACTTTAGATATGCAGAGTGAAACAACTGGTGAACTTCCATCAAGAATGCTGGTCAAATAATGCCTTTTTTCACAGTCAAATGTATGGACATTGATGTCCAGCAGGTTATTTCTATTTTCCATTACAGTGGACTGGGTTATATCAAAGTCAGCATTGCCATATTCTGCCAACTCCAGTTTATCTGAATTCTGATGAGCAAAAGTAGAAATAGGCTCCATCTGGCAGAAAGACCAATGTGCACTGAGCCAAATTAGATTTGGACAGTCGGCAGTTATTCTTTAGCAATCCCAACAAGATAGGCTGCACAAGATAGCAGCATGAGAAAACTGGGATATGTTGTACCTCATTAACCGTGCCTCTTATCAAGAGTCTACTGTGCCTTCTCCTAAACAGACACTCCTTCATTTTTGGGTGAAATCCAAAAAGTGCATATTTCGATTGAAACCAAAATAATTTAAATAACTTTGATCTTAGCCTTATTATTTATATAGCACCTAAACCATTGCAGCATGTTTGTATACTAAACAAAACCTGCTTCATGTAAAGCTGACAAACTAGAGCTTACAAGCAAATAAGATGCAGTAGCCCTGCATACAGCCCCCAAGTCAAAAGGAATAGCCAAAGACTGAACACTTCAGAATTGAAGCCCTAATAAAAAGAGCAACTACAAGGAAGAAAAAAATGCTATAATCAATATTATTTTATAATTATTTTTTCTTAAACAGTAACTTAACAGAGTAAAACTCCCTTGTTTTCTCTTTAACTCTTGATAATAAATTATTATGTATGTGCTGTTCCAGAAACACTCAGTAATTCACCTCTGCTAAAAGCATGTCTCTGCTCTAAGCAGCAGGAGATTCCTCTAAATCTCATTACATTCAATGGACAGACTCTCATCAATTAGTTGGAAACATCAACCAAACCATTACAATAAAGGCTCTAGAGCTGTGATATAGTCATTATTTATTGACCAGTGTGGACAATTTTATATTCATATTGTCAGACATCCTAACCAAGTTTTATTCTTAGTAATATCACAGAACTAAATGAAAAACACTACAAAATTCAAGGTTCCATGTACTGCGTGCAGCACATTTAGTGCAGCACCTACAGAATCAGATCTCCCAAACTAATTTAGTTCCAGACCATACTTTCTGCCAAAGTGTACTTTTTCTTAATCTCTAATCCAGACTGAGAGAAATAATTTCAGTTTTCACTAAAAATAAGGTAATTACATTACATTCTTCTTTTACTATGAAGAATCTGCACCACAGACTTGAAGCATATAATGCAAAACAGATTAAATGGACTACTCACCCACACTGAATTTTTTGTGTGGTAACACAAAAAGTAATGAATTTAAGTACCAACGAAAGATACTCAGATGAAACATTAGAAAACACTTCCATAATAATGACAATAGGACACTAGAACAAACTGGTTCAGGAAATGTCACCATCTCCATACTTTTGTTTTAAAACCAGTTACACAAATGTCTGTCAAGACTGTTTTAGCTACAGTTTGATCCTGCCTTGCAGCCCAAGAAAAGTACTAGCTGACCTCTCCAAGTCCTCTCCCAGTCCTTTGCTCTACAGCCTTTAATTTCTGCCACTCAGACAAGTATTCTGGACACAACACAGAGTTTACCTTATGGTATCCAATGTTCTTTATGAATTTCAAATGCTAATAAAGGAAATAATAACAAGCAACAGGGAACAAGTACATCAGCCAACATATATATCTTGAGTTTGTTCAGGCACTCATATTCATTCCTGAACACTTGAACAAAGTGTAGTTACTGGCTTATAAATATATGCTCCACCACATCATATTATAATATTCTAGAATTAATTTACCTCAGAAAAATGCCTCCCTGTGGGCTTTGTGCACATGTATTTGTTTCCAAGTAATGGATATCTCAAACACGATAGAAGTTGCAAACCAAGAACAATTATTTTTAAAAGCTGCTTATGACCATTTTCTTCCTTCTTCTAAAAAAATAAGTAAAAGGGGTGATTTGAAAGATTCTCTTGGATAAATGCTTGGCAGCTACATACTCCCCATAGCTACTGTCTTCATCTAAAATGCTAATCAGCTGACAGAACAAGACATCTATGGAAAAAATCCTCACATGCAGGTTAGGGCCCTCATGCAGCATTTTAAAGAGATGTCAGGGCAAAGTCACTTGTGATTGCCTAGGGATTATTTCTATTGTCTTGTCAGCACTACAGACTACAACCAGGAACACAATGTGCTATTTGATAACCATTTAAAATCTGGTACCTTACAAGGCTGATTCAAAGATTAATTTTAAATGCCAATGAAATAAGAATAAAAGAGTGGTAGACATTATAAGAAAGCCAATTCCTTATGTCAAACAATCAAGCATGTAAGAGAAAGTCCAATGCATTCTGAAACTTGAAAATGTTCAAATTAAAAAATAGAAGTTAATTTACATAGGAACTGTTAAAAACAAACTGAAAAACCCAAACCCAAGTTAACAGGCCTCTCACAGTGGATCAAGAATATAGAAGTTTGTAACTTTCCTCAGGGTTGACTTGTAGCAGAGTTACTGATATTAGACAAAAAAACTTGTAAGGACTCAAATATTAAACAGAGTGCACAAAGTATTGAACATCTGAATGTTTAATAATGCACTATTCTTGAACAGAATAGTATTACTGAGTAAAATTTAATGCATGAAAATATGAAAGCCTTGTACCTAATTTCTTTTTGAGTAATTTTAGTAGCTTTTAATAGCTATTTATGATGGTCTTTCCTGCTGCAAAAGACTGAGGTACAGGCATAGAAGTTTTGAAAGAGGAGCAAACATAAGATGGGAGAAATAAAACACAAATGTTTTTAACTATTTCTTTTTCAGAAACAAAAACAGATTTGGAAAACAAATACTTGGTTTGAGAAGCACAAAAATCAACACAGGAAATTAGCAAAAATTGTTACTAACTGAAGGTAATTTGTAAAAATCAAGGAGACAACACTTGGGAAATGAGGTAAATATTCTTACATGAAACAAGTTGTAACATAGCCACAGCACAATACTGTAAAGCTCTGGAGGTACTCTGCCATTCAGTGATCAAAGCCAATCCAGAATCATGGTTAATTTGAAAGGACTACTCAAAAAATCCAACGGGAAATGGGTCTTGGGAATTTGCTCTCAGTGACCTTGTTCTGAGTAGGAGGGTTAGATCAGCTGACCTAAAGAGGTCCCTTTCAACCTCACCCATCCTATGATTCTGAAATGATGATTTAAGCTGCCTTTTCAATTTTTTTCACTAATAACCTTCTGGTTATGTTGTACCAAAGCTCCTTAAACCTAATTCTGAAATGCAGTAACACCAAAGTACTACAGGTTCAGTTGTAGCAGCCTATATACTTCTAACTTCTTGTGGCTCAAGACAGAAAATATCTTTAACCTTTTAGCATTAAGAACATGTCTGTTTTTGCACTGGAAATTGCAGTTCATAAAACAAAGACTGGCAAATCCCTCACTGTCTCTGCAGGGATATGACAGGTAAAACCACGAAATTGTCTTGATTGTATCTTGACATTTAATAACAGTCAGGCTTACGAAATTTGTTAAAATTAAAAGCTTCCTTTCATGATCTAAAGTCTGACTAACAGAAAGCCCCTATTTATCCCAGAATGCTCAGCAATCAAGGTTAGTATCTGACATTGCTTACACTGCTAAGATAATCAGTGCTGGCAGGATTGGCCTGAAGCCATCAGACACCACTCCATGAGCAGCCCTCCACACCACTGCTCTGTCACACAAGTTTTCTCTGTGTAACAAGTCTTGGCTATCAGAGAAGACTCATCTCCTCATAAGAATGGCTACAGCACACACATATGTGTGCACAGATATATTTAAAACAGCCAGGAGCAAAGCAAGGCTTATAGGAAGACTTTTGGGTGGCAAAATATATAAGAAATTTGTTGAAGATGCAAATTAGGCACTATCCTGCCTGAACTACTTATTCCAGTGTATGGATTACTTTTCTCACCATGCTTTCATGAGCTAGATTGTTTTGTAAATTTGCAGTAACTATATGATTTTTTTTTATTATTATTGAAGACTATTCTCAGGAATACACATTCCATAGAACAGAGCACTTTAACACATGCAGAAGAAAATTATTTCTATTAGGGCTGTTGGCTTACAGAGGGTTCTTCAGAACCCAACTATTTGCAGGCAGAAAGATTCAAAAGAGGTGCTTAAATTATAGCCTTATGTGACTAACTAACTGTGCCTACACTGAAAATACTGAAGCAATCTGAAATGAAGGAGCCCCTGGGAAAAAATGGGATGGCAGGGAGTAGATTGCTCACCTAGCAAGGGGCCCTAAAGAAAAAGAACACAATTAAAAATAGGCCATGAACCAGAAGTTGTGCCACAGTATGCTATGTACTATTCCTGAAGGAAGAGTTGGGTACCTTGAATTTACACAGCACTTAGAAAACAAAACAAAAAAGCAGAGTTCATGTTTATATCTCCATCTGGTGTTCTCCTACTTTACTAATAAGCTACAAATACACACAGCAGAGGACCTGGCTGAGGGCACTCACTATTTTCGCCTCTCTAACCTGCCCAGCTGTCACAATGCTTTTTTTGGACCTGATCACTCTGCTTATAGTTTCACATTCCTCAACAGAAACTCCACACCAACAACATTCATCAGGGAAAACTGCCATTTGAGTCAACATTGGAAAGAATAATGGCCTTCAAGCCCAGAGTTGCATGAATATTGAGAAACAACACCAAGTACATGACGAACAAGTTACTATCACAGAAGTGCATTCAAATATCTTGAGTAGAGCTTGCTCTTTTTTTTGAGGCACCCTATTAGATGATACCTTGAAATACTAAAAACCAAACTAATTTAAGCTGATAGTGGTAGAAACATGGTCCATTGAGCGGCCAACTTTAAATACTGGGTTTATTCACTTCATATTTCAATGAAGTTACAATGGAATACCAAGAAAATTGCTTGAACTCTGTGAACTTCAGTTGACAGAGATGTTTCTGGGTTGTCAAACTGTATTCTTGTATCATTCTGTATTTTTCCTCTAGAAGATAAGAATAAAAAATATTATCATGACTATTTAAAAAGCAAAAAAATGACAGTATATTTGCCATGTTTTGCCATGTCAACTTTACTGGAATTCCATTTTGGCTTCTAAGAACTTAAGTAAACAGATTAAGAACTCCACAAGCACTACTACCCTGCAGCATATTCTAAAGATTAAAAAATTAAAGTCTGCTAAGTAAGGCTAATTCATGTCAAAGCTTTTAGATTTCTAATAGTATCATGAGTTACTGGTAGGTAAGGGAGTAGAAAGAGTAAGCTCCTTAAGAATGTTATGCCCATCTGTGAGTGCCATCTGTCAAAGAAATCCTGAAAGAAGAGGCTAACGAGGAATCCAGAATATGCCCAGCTGTTGCATTGTAAATTACTACCTATGCTAAAAAACCTTAACATTTATTTCTAGGCAGATAAATGTTTTCTCTCCTTTTAGATATGCAGTCTCTGCTCTTTGCTTTTCGGTACAACCACGTGCAGTCTCTGAAACAGCTCAGGGCATTGAAAAATTCTGAGAGTAAACCAGACAACATAAACTGAGGATTTGCACTGGTTTTGACAAGAACAGTCAGAAAACATTTTAGATATTCAACTTTTTAAAATCCACTGCTGATACAAAGAAAGCAATTCACAGAAGAGTGTTCACTCAGAAGCTGTCTGGACAATCTAACAAATTTTTTATATATATTCTTGTATGTCTTTGTACATACATCTGTATAAAGCACACCTACATGTATTTTAATCATCAGGGATATTTATAACTGCCCTGAGCTTAAGCAAGCTATTAGTTGCAAACCACTAGAAAATTTCTGGGAGTGATCAAGAAACAAACTAACCTGCTGGGTCCATAGTGCACCCCACAGCAACTCTTCCTTAGTCTTTTTCTATCTTCCTCCAGGAATAAATACACAGATATAAATACACTGAGAATTATGGGAGATGAGGGAAAAGGAGGTCTGTGCAGAAATGAGTTCTGAGATCACTTAATGCTTTTAGTTTTTCCAAAAGAAGGAAATACAGTCTTAATATGAGGTTGATCTTATCTCTCCCCCGCACATTTATTTGATCAGCAATAAAGAACTATTAAAAATGTATTAAAGGGAGGGGGAGAAACACAGAAGAAAGTAGAACATGATTTAAGGACACATAAAATATTCAGGAATGGGGAGCACATTACAAAAATTTAAATGAATTGTTTGTTGTTCCTGAGTTATGTGGGAAACAGAACAAAGATAAGATGCAAAGCTGCAAGTAAACCCTGGAGACTAAACAAAAAATCGTTTACAAGGAGAAGAAAACCAATGCCACTCCAAGCGAACAAATATCTACATCAAATACTTGCCATAGCTCTTGCAATATGTGAGGAAGCACTGCTACATCCCATATGTTTTACATGTTTCACTGCTCTTCTCCCAGGCTAGTGGGGCTTTAGATTTCATATATTTTTTGAAAGATTGCCCAGCAGAAGAAGAATGATTCTGAAAACTACACTACTACACAGCCATTTTAATGTGCTGCACGGAACCTTTGCTTTCTTTGTCTTTCTCCCAATAAAGGTTCATTCAGCAGTTACACAGATACTTGGGATTCCTCTTTTTTTTAAATGAAAGTCAGTTTTGTCAGAATGTCTACCCCTCTTCAAGAAAAAAAAGGGGAGGTGGGGGAAAAGAACAAAAAGAACAGAAAAAAATTATAGCTTTTCCAAATCTGCTTTCTACTTAACTGTGCCTAAATTAACAATATAGAGGTTAAATGCTAATAGGAAAGAAGATGCCTTCCTAGTGAGTAAGTAAAAAGTAGAACAGTGAGGAGCAAAGAACCTACTATTCCTGAAATAATAAAACTAAATTTAGGATAATCTCTCTTGCTTCCCCTCAGCTTGAACACGTTCTTTACTGTATTGCAATTACGGCATCATATTTATTACCTCTTGGTTATAAAAAACCCCAAAAACCAACCAAACAAAACCCCCCCAAAAAACCCTCAAAAAACCTGTGTTGAAGGAATTCTATTCACAAGCTGTTTAATACAGCAGAAGATACTGAACATTAGAAGCAGAATGTATTGAACACAAGAAATGCAAAGTGACTGTTTTTAAGGACAGAGAAAAGGAGAGTAAAAGCTCCTACATCTGTGCAATGGAAGGAAGAAAATTTGTATTTCACTGGAAATTTAAATTATTTCATGTTATTATTCATTCCATGTCAACCACCAACCTGACCAATGTTGGTATAGCTGAATCCAAGCCTTGCTGGAGGCAGCAAGAAAGAGTGAGTTCCTTACAGGAGTGTACACAGGCAAAGCTGTACACTGACAAGAAACAAGCAACAGGACTGCACCATTTCCTGTGTGCTATTCCACAGCCAGGTGAGAAATCACATCATGACCCCTCATGAAATTCTCAGTCAAGTCCTCCAGAGGGAGGGCAGCCCACAGGGTGGAAGAACTCAGCAGTGGAAGGAGCTGAAGAGGGACATAAATGGCCCAGAATCCACAAGGAAAGCAGAAATGAATAAACATAAAAACCTGTCACCTCTGTCACTAAGTGATTTTTTTAATTTGCTGAATCACTCAGGACTCCAAAACACTTTTTTTAAAGAGTGAAAAGTAAACATTGTGCCCTGTTGCCCAGTTCGGAGTCGTGGTGGGAAGGCAGTCCCAAAGCACTGCACCGCAGTGACCACGCTGGGCACATCCAAACACAACCGGCCTTCCCAAAACCTCAACACTGAGGAGCAGGGCAGAGAGTCACTTCTGTCAGAAACCCTACCCTGACTGCTAAAAGAAGGTACATTGTACACTAGTATTTGGCATTAGCTTTTCGTTTCTGTTAAGCTAATTCCATGTGAAATTGTAAAGGTTTGTTTCTGACCATGTCCAGGGGGACCACAAGGTGAATTAGGAGACTCTCCAGAAGTCTCCTGCGCCCGATACTTCCTAAAAGAGGTTTTTTCTTTTATTTTGCTGTTTTGAAACAGGAAAGGGTGTATTCCTTTTTGACACTAAAATTACATTCAAAATAACAGATTTCTGGCCTATATAATGAGGGTTTGGATTTTCATTTTATCATTCTTCTGTCTGAAGTTCTCTTACCCTGTCTGTTTTTCAGACTGAGGGAATTTGAGTGAGAATTCTGTACGAGTCTGAGGCATTGATCCTTCATCTGACCATGGGATGCCAAGCAAGATGTTACACAGTCTGGGAATTTTTTTCTCCTCACAAAGACTAGCTCCTTGACCCTTCTTTGCTGTAGAGCATAAACAAGAACAGAAGGAGAATGGAAAGAACAGAAAACAGTGAACAGCAGGATGTGAAGATGTGCTTCCAATTCCTAGCCTGCCTGTTGATTATTTAATAACAACCAATTTTTTTTCCGTGCTTTTTTTGTATTTGATGTTCATACAAAAGCCATTAACTACAGAGAGGAGGAGTTTGTCAGAGAGAGAGTTTTGAGTCTTGAAAATGCTGAAAAGCAGCACCTTGTGCAGACAGCAGAAGGGGAGGGTGGTAAGAGTCAGCTGGTGCCCAGGCAAGAGTCAAGTTTGCTGAAGGACCCAGGTGAACCACAAGCCTGCATCTCAGAGACAACTACGGAAAGTGATCCCAGCTTTTTCATTTTTAGTCCTTTCACTGAATGCAACAACAGAATTCATATCAAGAAGTTACCATGAGAGAACATATAGCAGGAAACTACACATTTCACAGTACATTTTTTTTATTAGAGTTTAAGGATATAACTGATGTGCCTCAATTACATGTGTTGTATTAAAGAGAGATTCAAATGGAGAACTGCAGCTACTGAGTGAAAGCTGTGGCTGAATCCACAATTTTAAAAGAAAGTCAGAGAATACTACCCTAGAACAAACAATTATTTAGGAATATTTAAAAGTACAACACACACTTCAAGTTCTCAGAAGTCACTCCTATCTTCCTCTTCTTTGTTTCTCTCACCCCTTATTTTCTGTCTGGTCTCCTCACCATTTAAATTGCTGGTCACTTGGAGGATCAAAGCTGCTATTTTGAGTCACTTAGCCTACAGTTAATCTCATTGTTGCTTGCCTGTTTAAGTGGAATTAGTTGGTCCTGGTGCATCTAATGGTTAACAAGGAGTCTGACAGTCTTTGGCTATATGTAATGTTACAGAAAGTGCACTTCAGAACTTCCATAATGAGCAGTTTTAGCTACTTTTGCCATTCCTTCTTAGAAAATTGAGGGACATGTGACTTATTGAATGATGAATTAATCATTCTTGTCTAGCTGAGACTCAAGCATTGTTTTTCTTTCTGGAAACCAAAAGTTTTAAAGCAAGGAACAGCAATTTCAGACTTAAACTAGCAAGTAGACCTGTTGCATCTATCAATTATTTATTAACATGATACATCGGCAGAGTTAATAAAAAACTTCCTTTGGACACATGTTATAGCTGATCTGCATCAGGAGAAGTCTGAATAAAAACACTAGTTTTATTTGTTTGAAACTTATTCAGAAGTGTGAAATCAAAGATCTTGGTGCCTGTGCCTCATCTCCAACCAGGCGACCCTTTTCTGAACTCACCACCAGCCAAAAGGCTTTCAGCAGAGTGTTTATTTTAAAAAATGGAGACATTTTTTCCACCATTCTTGACATTATCAACACCATTACCAAAGCATTATGAGAAAACAATGCTTCCTAAGTAACCGAAGTTACCCATGTGCCTAACACTATTCTTTTTCACAGGTTTCTACTCTGTGTTGAAACATCAGAAAGCAATGGCCCCTACTTATCAATTTTTTTAGTGCTCAGTTTGAGATTACCTGTTCTAAACAGATCATAGAATACCAAGTTGGAAAGGACCACAAGGATCATATGCTCCAACCCTCCTTGGCAAAAGCACAGTGAAGCTAAGACAGCCCAACACCCTGCAAAACTGATAGCCAACTCAATGCTGGTTCTTTTAATAAACATGACACTGCTCAAAATGTCTACGTAAATTATCTTCTTTCTTCTCATGTATCTGGAACCAAGAAGCACTTAAAATTATATAACAGTGGTTAAGTACTGCCTGACCAGAACTGAGATTTGAATGTCATAAATGTTCACATAAATGAAACCGTGGTTTAAAAAGATCTATTAGACTAGAAATGTACAAAAAAAGTAACACACAGAAGATAAGGCGTTCAGAGTTCTTCTACTTAATATACTATGCTAATGTAACTACCAATTTCATTAAGATTATTACTGGTGCTATTTCAATACTGGTGCTGTACAAACCAGTATCTCACCATCAGCTACTTTCAGGCAAGAATTCTCATTACCATAAAACACAAATTAAGTCAAAGCCTGTAGTATGAATCCCACACTTGCATATGTACCTCAACCATTTCACACACGAGCTGCATTTTTACCTTAAATGTACATTTGCTTTTCAGTAACTGCTGCAATGTGTTCAAGCAGACCAGTTACAGAGAATTTCAATCATAACAGAACTCAAGAACTACATCAGGATTGTGTCAAAATTTCAACAGGATACCAGAAATGGCTTTAATCCAGTTCAAGATGCTCTGTTTTCATGTGGGAACAGGAATTTCCTGATATTCTCAGAACAATTCTATTATTTCATCACTCTAGAACAGCGGGATTAGAAGATTCTTTTAATACTGCCAATAATATTCCATGCACATGTTACTCTGCACTGATCTGGTACTAGGGAACTGAGAGGCAACAATAAAGACAAAACAAGGTTGTGAAATGCTTATTAATCTGAATCACACAAGCACAGCTAAAACATTACACAACATTTCCTAACCCACAGAAATCAGCAACTGCAATGTGAAGACACACACTTGATGCTAAAATATTTTTTTTTTCTACATGATATCCTCAAAAGAGCTCCAGTGTGTTAAAGGTTATGTGGTAGTTTTGTCAAGACACTTTAAGATACACACATTCAAGTTAGTGCACACTGGGTGGAAGGAAGACAAAAATATTAAGACAGGCAGAGTTTTGGCAGGCACAAACATAGAAAGGTTCTGGCAACACATTCATAGGGTAAGCAGGGAAATCAGCAATCTGTTTTGCATTCATGTAGTGTAGTTACTGGCAGAGTACAGAAGTTACTAAACAATTTTAAAAACTATGGGACAAATTTTTGAATTTTGGTATATTCATAGAAAAAGCAGGAAAATGATGGAACAAGCAGAATGGGAAAACAGAACATCACACCAGGGAAACTGCACTGAGCAGCTTCTGTATTTGTGTTTCTAACTAAACTGGCATAATTCTCAATTACAGACCTTTTTTTTTTTTTTTTTTTAGTTTATTATAGACTGTTAAGATCAAACATCATCATTTATTATAAATCAGAATTAAATCTGTGAGAAGGCATGCAAAGGTCTGGTTTCAAATCAGACACCACAATACAAAAATACTGCATTACTTTCCATGACATCCTCAGAACTCAGAATATTATTTTTTTGGCAAGAGACGAGTTAATCTCTCTTAGAACATTCAACTGGCAATCATGATGTTTTACATTTCAGCATTCACAACTCTCCTAGACATTTGACTGTTAAAAGCAACCATGATATTAGTACTACAGACTCTCAGACAAATATTTTCCAGAAACTATGGTTTTAAAGAAACAAGGTAAGCAAAGGCTGACTCAATGTTGGAGTAGTGACTTGACAGCAATTTCTTTTTGAGTCCATTGACAAATGCTGTCATTGTAAATTATACTTTTCTTAAATTTTCTACCACTTCTTTGGATTTTACATTCTTAAAAGAAATACCAGCTTTGTGACACAGATGAGTAGGAAGAGAATGTTATTCGGAGCTGTTGCAATTAATCAGGCAGAAAACATGAGGACTACACCGACACTAAACAACTTTCACTTCCTTAAACATAATGTGTAATACTTAGAATGATTACGAGGAATACCACATTATGCCATGCAAACACTGGGAGCAAAATCTGAATTCCTTTGTGTGCACAATTCAACAGGATTGGGTAATTTTTGTCACAGTATTATGGATTGAGACACAATTCCATATTAAAATATTTGTAATTTTTCTCACATGAGAGAAAGCATCACTGAAAGAAAAAATGACAGTACTAGGAAAGGTATTGATAATAAACTGGCCAAAGGAGAGATGACTACATAGTGCTGAAAGAGGTAATAAAATCAGAGGGAGATTATTACTGCTGATCCTCTGAGATCAGTTTTGAAACTGATTTAACATTTTAGCTTTAAAACCTAGCATAAAATAAATGCACACTCATAAAATGTGTAGATACCACAAAGCTGAAAAGCAGTATTAACAGCAGGGAAGACTGGAATATCACACATACAGAAATTACTAAACTGAAGACTATAATAACAGAAATTGGATTACACTTAACAGCGTAAAATGTAAATACCTTCCTGATAAGTGTACCACAAGGAGCTTCTCTTATACACCCAGAGCTTATAAATTTTAAGTGATAGAGAAGGAACTGTGTACACCAAATTATTATTTTGCACCTGTACCTTTACAGTGTGATGAAACCATGGCTCTTGGTTTCACTGGGAGAAATATTCTAGCAGAGTGAGAAATACTGCAGACAGAACACAAGCTCTTTCCAAAATGTCATCTCATACATTATTTACAATCCTTGACATTAAAATTTTATCAAGTTGTCTGACAACTCTAAGATTAAACAACTTGGAAGAATGACCATACTCAACATTGTCATGAAACACTATTTCAAAAGTTCTTATCTGTAAAAGAAATCCCTAACATTTTGACTTACATATAAAGAAATTGCAATCAGGCTACCAAATATGCCAAAATGTAACTCTTGTTCTGATAGTATGAAACAAACCAAAACCAAGCAGTCATGGTGGTACAAAAATGTAGTTCTTTCTCATCACTACTAAACTCTTTAAAGTAAGATGCACACATAAAGAAACATTATATTCTCCAATTATTCTTTCTATTTTGCAACACTGTCCCCTGATCAAAACCAGTCTTTGAAACACAGCACATGTGGATTTCTTATTTTACCATATTTATTGTAGTTCCCAAACCTATCTGCCTTTTTGGAAGTTTTCATAATCTTAGAGTTCCACTTACTCTCACCTGTAGCTTGGCTGTTACTACACCTACAATGTCAGAGTCAAAATTAACCTGAACTCGAACTCCACAGCTCTACTGCTCAGCCATAAAATTGAAAATATGCCCGCCACACGAAATTACAAGCTGTGTTTATTTATCACTCTGCCTGTGCTCCCCTTTCTTCATACATTAAATGAGGACATGATAAGCTATCTTCTAATTCCCAGAGTGTGTAAAACTCCAATATACCTAAATGGGATGCCCAGTTGACCCTATTCACCACCTCATTGTCCAAGAATTACTGTGAGACAACTTCCAGCTCTTGCTTGTTTGGTTTTGCAAAGCTTTGTAAAGCTCTCATGGCTTCTGCTTATCACAGTGTCCGTGTGGGGCTCTGTAAAGTCACCTCTTTTCAGCCACTGAGCCAGCCCTGCAAATGCAGCTGTACAAAGATTTTGGTGCACCAGATTAATCAGTACGGAATTAGTCCTGGTAACAATTTTGTTTAATTAAAAATTAATTTTTTATATATATATATATACACACATATATAATATATATACTATAATCTATACTGCAGCATATAGACAAGGAAGCATATTAAAAATGAAGCATGCTTGTACAAATTTAACATAACAATTTATATGCAAAATTAGCTTTAAATCAGCTTATGATATCTCTAGCATCTGAGAGGTACTGTGAACATATGCTTTTTTCAGAAGATCACTCCCCTAGAGATCAAAACAGTACTTTCATCCTTTAACACAGGAATATTTTTATTTTTTAAAGCAAATCCTACAAAAAAACAACTCCTCAATTAATAGATACAACAAAAAGATTATCATTTGAGGGAAATAATATGAAAACAATACACTAATTCTTACAAAACAGAAATCAAGGAAAATAATAGAAATATATATCCTAATATCTCTCATTCCATAATATATTCAGAATGTGTTTGGGCAGGTTCAACCTGTAATATAATCTTTATTCCAACCAAAAGGCAAGGAAACATGAGGGAATAAGTCAGACCAGGCTTGAAGAAGATGTCTACAGTTTCTCTACCATGTCATACAGCAACAGACATGTAAGTAGTTCAGTATGTGTTTTTTGCTTTTGTTGTTGCTAGAAAACAAACAAACCATATTGACAGGCATGATCCAAATACAATAAGCTCTGTGACATTGGCATAAAACTCTTGACAGCAATAGACTAAGGAAGGAACTGTAGTAAGAGGCTACAAAGGAAGAAATGCATTTGCTCTAAATGTATCCAGTATATCCAGTACTTGCTGTAGCTTGGCAGGAAAACATCTCAGTGTCATGGGTTGACCCTGGCCCAATGCCAGTGCCCCCATGAAAGCACATTTTCCCGAATGGTTACTGTGAGATGTGACCCAAAATACAGCAAAGCAGGCTCCATCATCTCAGGGGTAAAGGAATAAAGCTTTATTACATCTACTATAAACACAAAAAGAAAAGAAAAAAAAACAAACATACACACACACAATGTCTACAATGGAAGTTTTCAAAACCACTTCTCCTCCCCCCACCTTCTCCCATCAACACCATGAGTCAAGGCTTTACCTTCCCAATCCAG